>CAJNIZ010004115.1:7858-22128 GCA_905231905.1 Symbiodinium pilosum
GCATAACCGGGTCCAACATTAGGGCTTGGGGCTTCCAACAAAAAAATCGAACTCCATCTAGGAGAGTGTAGAGGTATGCCAGTAATTTTTGGATGTAGGAGGGGCCCCTTTTGGCTGCAATGCCTACACGGCTTGAGGGTTTTAGGGCTTTGGATTTTGGGGGCGTATAGCGTAGTTTTAGGGCGAAGCCCTAAACCCCAGCACTAGAACCTAAGCCCTACAATGGGGTTTGGGTCGAGGATGTAAGCTGTGAGCTCTAACCCTGCAAGACATTGCCAGGATGAGCATGACATGACTGTTGATACTAAAAATCCTGCATGACCCAAAGTACCGTAGTGGTCATGGCGGATTTTTAGTATCCACGGGATCACCGGGGCTAAAGGTTTTGGGGGGTGAGGGTTTAGGGTCAGGATTGCGCTTTCCTTATCCTACAGGGGTCTTGTTCCCTTCCATGATGCGCTTACTGCCACCGTAAACCCTAAACCGATTAGCATGCTGGTGCTCATTGTTTACACCCTGGAGCTCGAAAATCTCGAATCCTGCCTTTTAAGCCACTCGGATCTCCCCTCACCTGAACCCAAGTTGTGATAGCGGTCCAGTGTCTGGATTTTAGGGTTTAGAGTTCGCGGCCTGCTACTTGTCGTGCCAGTCAGGTAAAAGGTCCTGCTTATATGTGTTTGTCGGCTTCGCGAATGGGTTCTACATCTTACAAAACTATGTCTCATAAGCACACCCTAAACCCTGGATGTCATTCGGGCTTGTAGAACTGGGAGTACCCGTAATTAGCGCATATTGTGAGCATTATTATGGGAGGTGGAGGGGTGGCTGAGACCCCTAAACGCTACCCCCCCCCCAAACCCCAAATGTCCTTTTCTGGCAGCGCCCTGAGAAAGGCGCTCTGTGAGCTCGGCAATGCAGCGTCTGAGGGCAGTGTTAAAGGCATCAGCTACATAGGCCGCAGGGGTGGGATGCATGGAGGTTTAGCATGGAGAGTTTAGGGCTCAGGGCTGAGGGCTTGTAGGGTTTAAGGCTGAGGGGGTTTTGATTCGAATCTAGGATAGAGGTTGTAAGGTTTAGGCCATGGATAGCACTCAGTGGGTATTGCAGAGCATGGGATTGAGAAACAATTTGCTTTGGGATACTTCTGCAATAAAGCCTATGTCCTCTGATGAGCACCAGCGTATAATCCCCTTTCGCCCACCTACGTCTGCGCCTAGAACCTTTGTGATCTAAGAGGATGTTGGAAACCCCCACATCTGTGGTAAGGACGTTTGGAAAGTCATACGAGTCATGATTTCGGGGAGGGCACCAAAACCCTCTTGTCATAAAGAATTAGTGGCAGTTTTCCCAACACGAGCTTTGGAGTCCCACTTTTGTCTTAGGAGGACTTAGTAGGTTGGTGAAGAAGGTGATAACAGATGATACTGCAGGCCCTCCTAGAAAAATCATTTCTGTACCCCGAAGGACATCCCAGCGGGCTAAAGTCGCCTAAGAGTTTCCAACACGTGCTGGGGTGTCCCCTAAAGGGGGGAGGATCTTTAAAAGCGGCTTGTACTTCTTCCCATGACCTAAATGTGAAGTCTAACCCTAAACCCTAAGCCCCTAAACAGGGCTGCTGCATCTTCGAGTCTGCCATGCGCATGTGTGGGGGTGGGCAACGATTAAGCAATCTTAGGCTGGGCCCAAGGGGACGAGCAAAGAAAGCAGAAACTAGAAAGATCTGCATTGCCCCCTACCGCAGGAGTCAGAAAGATACACCCTGTGGGTGGGGGTACTTTGCATTGGTGAACCCTACTCTTAAAACCCCTAAACCCCTAAACCGTAAACCCCGAAACCCTAAACCCTAAACACCTAAACCCTAAACCCCTAAACCCTAAACCCCTAAACCCTAAACCCTAATCAACTCAGGCACTTTTCATGGCTCCGCTAGTCTGCCTGCCTGTCCTCAATAACCGACATGATGACCACCAGAAGCCCCACTATTTGGTTTTTCCGAAAAAAAAAACATTGGGGGTGTACACCTTCAACGGGGATAGTACAAGTTACATAGGGCTTTTTGGGAGTTAAGGGTTTAGAGATTAGGGCTTAGGGTTTCCCAAACTTAGGGGTACTCTTTTGGCACTCCCCATAGTAAGGATTCTAGTGCTTTGGGGTCTATAAAGGAGACCCTTTCGGGGGAGGGGACTGCTATTGAGAACTGCTCAGTAGAAGCTACCATGAATCATAACATGCGCTGGTACATACATACGTGCATACACGTGTACATCTGTATACATACGTATGAGTGTATGCTCATATACATACATATGTTTAGCGTGTGTAAACATACATATGTATCCATGTCTACATATGTATGTTCTGCATCTATCAGTGTTGGTGGTTGAGGTCAGAAGTAGGCGCAACATGCAGGAACCGCAGTAGAACAAAAGGTATCAGGGATATGCCTCGCCCGTCGAACTCTTCGAGCAGTTGAGCAGCCCTTCATTTAATTCTTGAAACATCATAATGCCTTAACATCGAAGATGGAATTTGCAGGTGATCTTCGACAAGAGTGCAGTTGTGTAGACGGCCCGCTTAGCTCCAACTATGATTTCAACAAGTTAAGCAAACACAGCCCTAAAGCCTAAGCCTTACTCGTAAACCCGAAAGCCCCTGCCTTGAAACCTAAGCTCCAAAATTTAAATCCTGGACCCTAAGCCCCAACTAAGCCCTCATCCCATACATTCCCCCGTCGAAACGGACACGGGGCCCATTCCATTTGAGGTTCAAGGCCCAGCTGGTGGGTTTAGGGTGTAGGTGTTAGGGTTGAAGGGTTCCGGTTTTAGGGTTTAGGTTGAGGGTTTGGGGTTTATCATAACCTCATGAGAGTTCGTCAGAAGAATTCCGAGGTCTGTGGAGTAGGGCTTAGGGTTCAGGTTGAAGGGTTCAGGGT
Organism: Symbiodinium pilosum; assembly: GCA_905231905.1. Lineage (NCBI taxonomy): Eukaryota > Dinophyceae > Suessiales > Symbiodiniaceae > Symbiodinium > Symbiodinium pilosum. The sequence goes on from CAJNIZ010004115.1 coordinate 10,791, forward strand.
TATGGGTTAAGGGCCCAAGTCTTCCACCCGAACTGCCGCATGGTGTAGGGTTTGTGGGGCTTCGGTTACTTGAGGTGTATATAGGGTTTTGGGTCTAGGGCTTACAGCGAAACGTTTGCAGTTGAGGGTTGTAAACCCGGAGCTTTAAGGCCTGAATTCTACATAACCCCTAAACCTGAGTCACCAATCCTCGGCCTGTTATTGAGTTGTTCTAGGATTTAGGGTTGAGGCCTTAGGGTTTAGGGTAGGGTTTTGGGGTTTAGGGTTTAGGGCTTAGGCTAGTTCATATGAGACAAAAATCAGGCGGCGCTGCCCTGGAGTCCCTCTCGGAGGTCACCTTGGGAGGGCTTGGGATAATGGAAAATAGAATGGAAACTACTAGCGTATATTAGGGTTTAGGGTTTAGGGCAACATAGGGGTGATGGAAAAAGAATGGAAATTCCTATAGTATATTAGGGTTTAGGGTTTAGGGTAATATACGGGTAATGGAAAATGATGATGGAAACTACTATAGTATATTGGGGTACCATGTAGGGTAATATAGGGATAATGGAAAATAGAATGGAAACTACTATGGTATATTAGGGTATAATGTAGGGGAATATAGGGATAAAGGAAAATAAGCTGGAAACTGCTGTCCAAAATTGAGGGGCTACATTGTTTCTCTGGGCGTGCAGGCCTGAATCATTTGGATAAGGGAGAATCAACCGACAAGGAAAGGGAACATGAAATGAAAGCTGGGAGTACATGCCGTGGTACTTGGCAGGATTTGGAGGCCCTACGTCTATGGAGGTAAACTTATTAAGTCCAAACAGCTTCCAAGCACAGGGACCCTTGGGATATCAAGGGCCTTCAGGCTTTTTTTGCGTGGAAATTCCACAAACTTAGGGTTTAGGGTTTAGGGTTCAGAGCTTAGAGCTTGAGTTTTAAAAAAGTTTAGGGGTTAGAGTTCTTCACAGACATCCCAGGATATAGAGTGGGACTACAGTAATGATTGGAAGGAGATCATATTTAAAATGTTAAGCCTGTATAGGGAGCTTCATGACATCGTGACAAAAACTCTGCACTTCGGAGCGATGTGTCTGTGAAAAAGTGGGCTTCCCTTCTGGGGTTGGGGTTTCCGGTTTAAGAGTTTAGGGACTAGGTGGTGCGTCCTGATGTAGAGAAACTCTCGCATGAGCCATACGTAGAATGGGGCTACTTTGGGTACTGCCCCCCCTCAGTAACAGTTGGATAATAATATGGGTATATATAGCCCTTAATAGGACCCCGAATATAGACTGTTACTGGGCAAGGGGCAGTACCCAAGGGCTACTGTAGTGCCCAACCAAAAAAGATCTTACCGCCGAGAACGTGAGCATGCTTTGGCAGTATACTGGGAGCCTGAAGCTCCTATCCCTTAGGAATATTGTTTAGAGCTTATAAGTTTAAGGTTTAGGGGTTTAGGTTTAGGGTTTAGGGTTTAGGGTGTGGGATTTCCCAGACCCCCAAAGGGATCTGAAAATTAGATGCCCTAGAAGACTATGGGCAATTATATAGGGATTCTATAGGGGATATTATGCTATAGGGGATATTACGGCTTTATACAGGGGGTCTAATTTTTAGATTCTCCCAGGGGTCTGGGTTAGGAATATTGTTCTTCCTGTAGAATAACCCCTGAAGCAACTGTTGAAGATGTTTTTTGTCATAGGTCTCAGGGGATTGCAGGAAGGATTGCCAAAATCATCCCTCGTGCAGTCCCCATACTTCTGTTTTACGTTATGTCAGATTCACAGGCATCTTCTGGGCAGTGTGTGTGTGGGGATTACACGACTATTCACCGCTTCGTGCGGTTCAGGGCTGAGGTATTGATAGCCTTCCGTTGCGCGGCTAAGGCTCCTGGGAATACCGGGGTAATCGTACCCCCAGCCCCCATTATAATGCGGATTCTGTAAGAGTGTATCAGCATCCTTTTGTTGTCAGAGGATTACTTTGAGGGTTGGGGTAACCAACATCCCTCTACTATGTAAGAGGGCCCTTTCTGAACTAAACCCCCTTTGACGAGAGCAGCAGTTTTCCCAGGGCCTTGTTTGGGATGGTGTGTTTGATTTGGGTACTGTACTCTTGTGTTTTGCTCCTATGCGGATCTTGTTCCGATCCTTGACAGAGTCAGCACAACGCAGGGAACATGAAGAAACAACAGCTTGTGGAGAGTGCTACCATCTGCACTAGCGCGAGCTGCTAGAGCAAGCAGCCCGATTTTGTTGCATCCGATGAGGTGTAGTCAGCACGACACCTTGAATGACAAAGTTCTGCTTGCCAGACTTGAGCGTCGTGATGCCATGATGACCACGGGGGATAGTTCCACCTCGGAAGCACTTGGCACCCCGCGAAGCAAGCCGGTGCTGCGCGGCCACATTTAGCCGTACTGTACTGCAGCATTTGGCATCAGCTCGCTGTGGCTCCAAGAGCTAAAAGAGTAGTTTCCATGATACTTTCCATTATCCCTATATAACCCCCAATAAAACCCTATGTTAGTAGTTTGCATTATATTTTCCATTATCCTTATACAACCCCCAATATAACCATATTATAGTATATAGTAGTTTCCATTATAGTTTCCTTCATCCCTATATAACCCCTGTATTAAGCCTATATATACCCCTATATAGCTAAAGTCACCAGGCTTAGCACTTCACGAAGTGCCAGAGCTGGTGGGTAAAAGGGCGAAGGCGTTGGATTTCAAGACTCAAACTCAGAGGCTTCGATGTCACAGCTTTGTCGCTAGGATTTGGGGCTTAAGTAAAATATAATGGAAACCATTATAAATTGGGGGTTGTATAAGGTCAATCGAAATAGAATGGAAACTACTATGATACCGTAGGGCTATATTGGGTTTTGGGTGAAGGGCTCAGGGTATAGAATTCAAAGTTTGCCTCTCAATCCCTATAACCGTAGAATCACTAAGTCAAGAGAGCCAAGTAGGGGACCTACGATATGGGAGTTTCTGAACATGATCAGCCAGAAGTTCGGGCTCACGTCCCCAAAAATTAGCATGCAAACCCTTAACTTCTGAATGTCTACTGCCCGGAAGGTTCTACGGGGTTTCATGCTGGTTTGGGGGTGGGTAGGTTGAAGGTGTGGCGGGTGCCCTGCCCCAAGTACCGAAACCCAAACGCTCAGCCCTGAACGCTGGCATCCTCACCCTCTAGATGGCATCTTTTCTTTCGGGCTGTAGATAGAAGGAAGGCCTGGATCCTAAACCCTCAACCCCTAAACCCTACCCACACCCGAAGCCTCCCTAAACCCTGAACCCTGAATCCCTATAAACCCTAGACCCTAAACCCTAAATCCCTCTAAACCTCAGACCCTTAACCCTAGATCCCTAAACCTATAATCCCTAACTCCGAACCCGCCAACAAACTGGGTTGCTGTTAAGGAACTTAAATTAAGTTACCATAACGAGTAATATAGTAAATAAAAGGGTTTCCCCAACATAGTAACTTAATTTAAGTTCCTTAACAGCAACCCAGCAAATCCCACAAGTTCAGGCCGACGGCCGACTCAAGGTTGCTCTTCGCACGACGGCGGGGCTGCAGGAGGACTGCTCCTTGTCGTTGCTTTGCCACACAAAGCAGGGATACCCGTAGGTCCCATTAAACGAAAACGGGCTTACTGAGAAAGAGATAATATGATGGCTTATAGGGACTAGGGGGTTCCACAAGTTAGCGATCTTCTTTGGGGCACTTATAATCAGGAATACAATATTTCGGTGTCTATATTGCGGTCCGCCTATTTTTGCAAGCTACAGTGCCCAAATGGGATACCGTAAATCCATTAAAAGGGGGCTAGAGGGATTTTGGGAGTTTCGAGCTTATGGATGATGCTTCAGAGATCATGTTAAAGGTTGTAGGGGGTGCTCACAAGGGGGGCCTTCAGGGACCCTGCGAAAAGGGATGTAATGGGGATATCGGGGTCCGTATTCGGGATTACATCCGATATTTCAGTACCACTTGTATCCCCAGCCCACTTTTCGAGAAGCCTCGGCATGCCCACTTAGGGTGTAGGGTTTAGGGTTTAGGGGTATTGTTCTGATTGCTCCAGCATGAAGCAGTGTTGCGGATCATAATCAATTGGGCGCAGAATGGTTTCATGTCTATGCCAACCACATTCCACATAGGCCTCTTGAGACCCTTGGATACTGTTGATGCAAACCTCGTTTCCTTAAACAAAATAATGTGTCCTGTAGGTCAGTTTCCCTCACAATGAAAGGTCTAAATATGGAGTTAATACGGCTTTAACACACCTACAATAGTTCCTTGTGGTATCCATTACTAGGTGGGGGACTGACCCATTGTTTCGCTTCTTCTTCTTCGCGGAAAGTCTGTTGCTCAGGAGTTCGTGGACGAGCTCGTGTGTTGCGCCTGAACCCCAGACCCTAAACCCTAAACCCTAAACCCTGAACCCTAAACCTTAAACCCTAAACCCTAAACAAAATCCCCAGAAGCATGAGGTTGGTACAGGGTTGGGTTTAGGGCTTAGGGTTTCGAGTTTTAGGGTTTAGGGTTTAGGGCTTAGGGTTTAGGGTTTAGGGACTTAGGGTTTAGGGTTTAGGGTTTCGAGTTTTTAGGGTTGAGGTTATGTTATGGAGATAATGGAAAAGAAAATGGGAACTACTAAAATTTGGGGTTTGGGGCTTAGGCTGGGCAATTTAAAGCAACCTCACCCGACCTCACCCTAAATGGTGGTTTATATAGGGAGTGGGACTGGCACCAAGATGGCTTTTAATTGGGAATTGGGAAAAATTCTAATTTTCCCTGCTGTTACTCAGAGCATCCTATGTAGTTCCTTTTGAGTGGTCTACCAAAAGCCGAAAGCTACAAATTCTAAGCCCCTTCGTAAAGCTCGGCTCTTCAGAGTAGAAATTGCTGCTCAGGGCCAGTTTTGACTGTCATCCTGAAAAGACAAAAAGTAGCGTACAGGAACAACAAATCCCAAACCCCAAAGCCTCAACCCTAAACGCAAACCCCACAAGCCGAAACCCCTTGGCGTTCTTTACTGCTAGACTGGGACCCAGTCATGGAGTTTGCAGTCTTGCAATAATCGTGCTGCACTCTTGCATGCAGGGCCTTTTTTTAATGTACACATCCTCACGCTTAACAGAGACCTGGTCCAAAGTCTAAGCAGATTGAGAAACATCTGGCTGGTGGCCCCCAATAGGGTTTATGGGTTTAGGGCTATTACTGGGTAGGCCCCTGGGCTATTTAATATTTTCCCTCATGGCTTTAATAAGGGACCCTATATACTAATATTTTTCAAAGGGCTTTAGGGGCCAACCCAGATTACGGCCTAAGAAGTTCTCCATTTTACCCGGATCTGAACCTAATGTTCGGCCCAGAGTTCCAGGCCATCAGGGGGAGCTAAAGATGGTGTTTAGGGTTCAAGGACTTAAGTTTTGCAAAACATCCATATGCATTATAGTCTAAACTTCTAGTATCCCCCTTAATAGCTCCTATAACGTAAGGTTTAGGGTTTAGGTAATTATCGGGACAGGGAACATTTTCGAGGACCCCTCTCCACTTTCGGTATTGTTACGCTTCTCATCAAAATCTTGGCAAGGTTGGCTACCATCCAGACACTTCCATCTACGAGGAGCTCGCGTCGACGGGTGTCAGGTTTCATGATGCTCTTTGAAAGGTATAAGCTCTGGATGTGGTGGCTAACCAGAAGATGGATTTGCAGAGGCTCCGAGCCTGTTCGCAAATTTCAATAGATTGAGTTTAATTCCGCATGCAATCCTAGTATGACTCAGGTGCCATTTCGGGCTAGATGGTCGTTTCCATTTGTATCTTCAAATGAATAGTCTTCCGCGTGTCCCACTGTATGTAGGTTACTACATGGGCTTCTTTTCGCGGGCAAGTGGTTACAGTAGCCTCAGAGAAGATTCGCAAACATCAGGCACAATTCGGATCGATACCAAGCAGTGGGACATCTACCCTAAACCCTAAACCCTAAACCCTAAACCGTGTGGCTCTTTGCAATTCTGAGCAGGGACGCCTGTACCCCTTCATCAGCCGCATCTAAACCCTCAACCCTGAACCCTAAGACTCAGATTGGAGCCGGTTTAGGGTTTAGGGTTTAACCCTAAACCCTAAGACTCTGATTGGAATGCCTTCCAGCTTTATTTGTCCGTAGCCCCTGCATCCCGACCACCATCAAACCCTTCAATCTAAAGAGTCTCAACCCTTCAGGGTTTAGGGCTTAAGGTTTTACAAATCCCCCCAACCTAACATGCAGCCTCAGAACGGTCCCTACAAAGACCAATGTCCGTGCAAAGTACAGCAACATGGGGTTCCATGTTAATTTGCAGGAGAACAACCGCCAAACCTGAACCCCAAACCCTGAAACCCCAAACACCAACCCTCAAGCCACAAACCTTAAAGGTACTGGTTCTTAATACGGACTAAGGGAATATGATCCCCACACAAACCCTATATACCTTATTCCCTACAAACCCCCAGTGAGCAAACCTCCAACCCCTAAACCCTAAACCCTAAACCATGATGCAAGGAGCTTCAGGTGCATCAATGCTACGCCTCCAACGGACCCATTAAGCTCCGTCCCCAGATCTGCCGTTGGTGTTTGGAGCTTTGCGATTTGAGGGTTTAGGAGGGTTTGGGGTTTAGAATTCAGGGTTTAGGACTTAGGTTGTAGGCTCCGCAGTTGCGAGGTTTAGAGATTTGGGGTTGATGGCTTAATCCGCCCCCATGATACCGAACCTCCCCACCGCAGGAAGTGATCAGTACATTTAACCGGCCTTATGTAGTTTAGTCCGATGTGTAGTTTCCATGACCAGGGGGAGCCCAATATAGACCGAGAAAAATACAATCCTCATTATGGGAACCCCAAGGAGGACTCCCTATACCCTAAACTCTAAACTTAACCCTAAACTCTAAACTTTGAAGCCTAAACCCTCAACCTGAACCCCCAACCATAAACAGGCGACTACTCCCTGTCTGTAAGCTCGAAAATCCCACCCCCAGGCTCGCTGCCACGTTGATCGGCGGCTCGGGCGACTGTCTGAAGCAGGCCATGACCGCTTGCTTCAGGGGGCTAATTAGGGTTTAGAGTTGGGTTTAAGGTTTAGAGCGTGTGAGACGTTCCGCGCACACCACCAGTCGTGGCGTGCGCCCAGGTGAACGACTCTCTCCCACCCCACCCACCCAGTTTATCACCTTGGTCGGTTTTAGGCTTTTCTACCCCCCAACACCTTATCAAGGGGGGCTTGCTTGGTTTGGAATTGTGTGTTGTCGATCGAAAACCCAGCCTCGCCGCCCTGATGGGAGGCTCTACTCGTGTGCGTTAACTTTAATTCGAAAAGCCTCAGACACAGTCAACAAGCCTTTTGGAGCGGTATGGGAGCCGCCCCGAATAGCGTGCCGCCGGAAAAGCCTCTTCAGATACAGTCTGGGGGTCGCCCGAATTCTGATCAGAAACGGTCTTTTTTGATTTACGGCGCAAGAGCAGAAATTTCCGAGCGTCCCGCCAGACCAGCCAGGAGCGCTTGGCCCAGAAACAGTCTGGAAGTGTCCCGAAAAGCCTTAGAGACAGTCCGAGAGAGCTGCTTAGAACCGGTCTGAGACCGCTCATGAGACCCTTGTATAGAACAAACTAGGCCGTCTAAACCCTAAACCCTAAACCCCTTGTATAGAACAAACTAGGCCGTCTAAACCCTAAACCCCTTGTATAGAACAAACTAGGCCGTCAAATGGCTTTAGAAAAGGCCTGAGAAAGGTGAAGCCTTAAAGTTTAAGCCGGCACCCTCGACCCTGAACCTTTAAACATCCGGCCTTGAACCCTAAACCTTCAACCCGAAGCCCTAAAGCCTAAGACCTAAGCCCTAAGCCCTACTCCAAAAGCCCTAAACCCTATAAGCCCTAAACACATTCTTTCAAGACAAGTTGCTAAACCCGAGATGGTTCGGCTTTGGTGATGTCCTGCATATCTAGGACAACCAATTAAGTGCCATCCTAGGCAGTGGGTATAAGGGTTTAGGGTTTAGGGTTTAGGTTTTAGGGTCTAGGGTTGCAGGGTGTAGGGGTTTCAGGGCGTAGAAATTCAAGGTTTAGAGGTTTAGGGGTTAAGGGCGAAGCGCAAAAGTTTCATCCCCTAGCCTTATATATGCGAGGAGTGTTTAGTACTAAGCCCGAAACCCTAAACCCTATAACCACGGACCAACGTTCTCAAAGAGCCCAACATGTCTGAAACTTGAAATGCCCCTGCACGGACCTCGAAGTAATATAGGGGCCTAAATAATTTCCAATATCATGGTTCCATATTCCTTATATAATTATGGTCTATGGTACCTCAAATGGACCTCAACATGATATTGGTAACTATTTAGGCCCCAGTAGTACGGTTCCTAAGGGCCCTAAATGCTAAACCCTAACTCTTCCATCTTGAGAAATGCTCGCTTGGAGGTTGCAGCAGGCGCCGATGCGCTGAAGAACCCGGCGCCACGTCTTTTCAAGTTCTCAGGGCGATGGGGTGCAGAGCTTGGAGAAGGCGGTGTAGGGTATATGTGTATGAATAGGCTTAAGAGCCGAACTGCAGCTCAATGGCATTGAAGTTGGTTGTCCGGCGCCGCCCCCCACAGCCGCGCCGCGAGCACAAGTATGTCACAGTTACTTCCTGCACGCGAAAGTATTTGATCCCGCTTCCTCGACGGGCTAGCCCGAGCCCAGCGGCTTCCGTGGATGTATGTGAGTGAGTAAAGGGCCCTCCACCGTACACCTTATCTAGGGTCCCCCTTGAGAAGCTTAACCCCAAAACCACTTGGAGGTTCCCGATAATTAAGCCTTTAACCACCGATCCATGATTCATGTCCCTACAGAAAAGGAGGGTAGGGTTGGGGTACAAGTTGTGCATCGTCCCCACCCAGTACCAGTCTGTAACAGGCTTAACCCTAAACCCTAAACCCACTTAACATTAGCATGCATTATCTAGTTGGATGTGGCCAGCACCCAAGGCCAAAAAGTTAAACCCGGTAGTAGCCTATAACCTTGGACTTGACACTCCTAAAACCCTAAATGCCTAAACTCCAAATCCCTAACTCTAAAGCCCTCAAACCCTAACCCCTGAAACCCTAAACCCTGAAACCCTATGTAAGAAGAACCTTAAAACCCTAAGTCCCAAACCCTAAACGCTAAAATCCTAAGCCTTATGTAAGATCCTACCATAGCTCAGGAGCCTGGCTTTTTCATACTCGGCTCTAAGTCTTACGGCAGCCTGGCTTTTCTGACTCTGTGTTGGAAGGGTTTTGGGGTTATATGGGGGTTATATTGGGATAATGGAAAATGAAATGGAAACTATTATTTAGGGTTTCGGGTTTTAGGGTGTAGGGTTAGGGGTTTGAGGCTTAGGGTTTAGGGTGTTGCTTCAGGGATCCAGAGTTTAGGGTTTAAGTTTCAGGGTTTAGGGTTGCCGGTTTTAGGTTTGTAGGGTTCAGTGTTTAGGATTCACTGTTCAAGGTTTTAGGGATCTAGAGATAGGGTTTAATGTGGAAGCTTGAGTATTCCCTATACTCCGGAGCCTTAGTTCTCTTCATCTCTTACCTACAGTAGGCTGTCAAAGACTTGTGCTGAGGTTTTGGGGTGCAATCCCCCCCTAACATTAAATCCACCCACCCCCCTAATGCTGAATACTCCCAATATATTATAGTATACCATATAATTGGAGTATTTAATATTAGGGGTGGTGGGGGGGTTTAATGTCAGAGGGAGGGGAGTATAGGCGGTATGGAGGGAGTCTGAGGGTTTCTGCAAATGTCTTTTGTGGCAAGTGGTCCTGGAAGTTAGCGTTATGAGTCAGTATATGAGTGCATGAATGGAGTCGTGTTGTTGAGGGTACAAATCCTGCAAGACCTGAAGTATTATTCTACAGTAGCAGACTGCCTGGGGTTGTAGGTATTTTGGGTCGTCTAGGATTTTGTCCATCAACAATAGCTATGCCTATTCGCATGAGAACCCTAAACTCTAAACCGCGAGATTCCCTTTGTAAACCTGCCATGAGGCCTCCAGTCACAGCTGGCTGCTGAAAGGGCTTGCAAGGATCTTATAAGAGCAGTTTCGGATTATAGGGGTTTAGGGTTTAGGGCTTAGGAGCCTCCATTGCATGATTTCGAAGGACCCCAGTCGTAACAAGGGAATTGCCTGAATTCGCAGGGAGCTTACGCGGCGGCTTGGAAGTTTGAAAAGTTCAAGTCGAGGAAAGCAGGCTCTGAGATTTCGACAACAGGCTTAGGGCCTCACTTATGCCCAATATGAGCTATAGTCTAAACTCCTTAGAGGGGCTTATATGCCATATATAGGGGATTGTATTGGGGAGTATTATAGGGTGACCAAGGTGGATACTAGGAGTTTAGACTCCAAACAACCTCAAGCGCTGCAAACCCGAAATCTTGAAGAATCCCAAGGCCTAAACCCTGAAGAACCCCAAAGCGTAAGCACAACACGACCCAAAGGACTAAGCAGCTTGCAGACCCCAAGCCTGAATCCAGAAAAAAAAACCCCAAACACGAAGCTGCGAAGAACCCCCCCAGACCCTACACTTCAAAGAGACCCAGGCCCGGCCACCTGGGCAATTTATCTTGTGAAAGCCCCCATTTCAAAATCGTGTAAGCCTTATTTCTTGGGGGAGTGGGGCAGAAAAGGAGATTTCAATAACAAGGCTGAGACAATTTTCCCAGTCCAGTTCTAAATTTGCAGACCATTCCGGTGTACTCCTGGGTACTAAATTAAAGCTCAACTCTAAACTAGCAAGCCCGAAGCTCCAAAAGTTGCGAAGCCTTAGACCCTAAACTCACTAAACTCTATCCCCTAAGCTCTAAGCCCTAAACCCTAGGCCCCAAACCCTAAACCCTGAACCCTAAACCCTGTGACTTCGTCATCGGCGGGGTCGTGGAGAGGTGGTGGTTGGACGGCCGTGCTCCAGGCCTTCTCGGAGGCTCCAGACGACGCGCCTGAAGAATTGAGATCTGCGGCGGAAGCTATCATGGCTGCGGTGGCACGAGGTCTGGAAGACTCTGATGACGAGCTCCGTGCGCCTCCATGGTCGTCAAGTGGTCTTCCCTGGTCGGCGCCGCTTGGTGGTCTCCTGGGGCTTCTCCTCCTCGTGACCGGCTTCAGCGGCTCCTGAAGGGCTTATGAGGGGTGAGTACTGAGCGTGGCTCCTTTTCCGTGGATTCTGTTCCTGGGTCCGAGGGTGATCGTATGTGTCGCCCGGGATTTGGGGTGCCTGGCTTGTGTTTCAATTTCTGGGACTTGGCCTCTGCATGATATGTGCTTTCTGACCTGCATGC
>CAJNIZ010004116.1:0-11105 GCA_905231905.1 Symbiodinium pilosum
CCTAAACTCTCAACCCAAAACCCTGGGCTTAGGCCCCTGCGCAGTAGTGCGGCGAGGGTATGTCGCTGGCGACGTGCTTTCTCCGCCCTTGCAGCAAGGGATTGTAAAGGGATTATGGGTGGTTCCGGGTTTCAATTCAGGATTGTAGACGGGATGTTTTGAGATCGCCACAATAATCCTTCAAAGGGGTCGGATAAAGTTTCCACATCGCCCGAACCATCCGCCCAATATTGCTCCTTACTGAGATTAGAATACAAAAGCTTTAATCAAAACCCTGACTCCCTAAATCCTTGCGTATATGCCTAAATGCCTTAATCCTAAAACCCTAAATACCTAACTCCTAAAATCCTAAATTGCTATAACACCAAATCCCTGTACCGGTGAAACCCAATATCCCCCAACCCCTGTAGCCTAAAACCCTAAATCCCTAAATCCTGATACCCTATATCAATAAATCCCTAATTCCACGCCTCTACCCTCAATCCATAAATCCTCAGACCGTAACTCCGTAAATCCATAAACCCCTAATCCCTATAGCACTTAATCCCTATACCTGTATATCCCTAAGTCCCTAAACGCGAAATCCCTAAATTCACAACTATATCCCTGAATCCTTGACTCTCAAAATTGAACCCTAACTCCTTAAACCCTAAACCCTGAATTCCTAAATCCCCTTATATCCCTAAACCGAATGTCTTTCCGTGCGTGCCGCGCCTGTAGGACGGCAAGGAGGTGGCGCTATCCTGCAAGAAACATATTGGAAATCCCGCCGGGTTTAGGGTTTAGGGTATAAACGGCTTTCTGAGGGAGCTGATGTTGCCACGGGTCACCTTGCAATCTTTCCTTGCTCTGGGCAGATCAGCTATGGCATCAAGCATTGGGAGAACATTGATCATATAGACTGTAGGGACATCAAGCGTGTCTTAAATGGTGAGTTTGCCTTCGCAGGTCCCTTCTAGGTCAGTTCACTACATTGATAGATATACAACCTATGGTGTATCTTTATGGCCCCCAGTTGGACGCCCTATATACATATATATATATATATTCACCAGTATTCCTGGCCAAAGGAATCATATACACAGTCAGTCACCCTGCAAGCCACGGTCCCGGGTGTGCCGATGCGGTGGCAACAGCGCTTTCTGTCATCTTCTCCATCGTCAGCACACCACTGAGGCAACTGCTCATAGAGAATATCATCTCGCGGCTGAACGGCCACCAGCATACCGCCCTATCACCTTGCCTCTAAGTCACTGTTGTAGTTTCTGTCCAGGTCCTGAAGCAAACTGCGTTAAAATGGATAGTGCAATCATGCATCTGCTCGGGCCCTCTACACCGTCCCCATCAGAAGGGGTAGCGCTGCCCTTGCGTTGCTGGCACAATTATGGCTGTTTTGCTTGTCCAGGATCGTGGTCAATACAAGCAGCCAAGAACTGCTAGTGTGAAGCTCGGAGGCTTACAGGTGGGTTCGTAAGGAACGGATACGTCGGATTTGCAGCATTCTGAAGACTATGTTCAAGTTTCTGACAGTTGTCGACTCGGGGTATGCGGAGGCTTGAAAATCGCGGGCTTGGGGTGCAGGGTATGGGTTAGGAGGACCCCCCCGCCCTGTAATAGTGGTATAGTAGGAATATACGAGGACCCCAATATGATCCTTAGTATCCCTTAGAATCACTATTACAGGGTGGGGAGTCCTCCTAAGGTATGCGGTTTCGGGCTCAGGGGCTTAGGGCGCGGGGTTCTGTTCGAAAGCATGCCTTGCCGGACTCCTGTTAAACAAGCTACAAGACCAAAGTCCGGATGCTACCTTCTTGGATTTAGGATTTAAGGGGTGTAGGGTTTGGGGGGGAGTATCTATCCATTTCTAGTATGTGCTGTGTGTAGGTGTATATATATATATATACACCAAATTTGGTACCCCAATCAAAAAGGGTAGGGTAGCGGGGTGGAGATACCGTGCGGAAATAGGAAACTCTGTCGGGACTTGGGCTGGGGCTGATTAGGCTTAGGGCTTCCGGTTTAGGATTCAGGTTTAGGGTCATGGTTGACATTGTAGGGGTTTAGCTGACGACCAACTATCATGTTGAGGGCGACTTGAGGTACCCTGTAATTACCATCTTTATAGAAGGACTGTAGGATCAGAATTTGCATAAGCAATTCTCCACATAACCTAAAGATCCTGTATAAACCCAGCTTCCACTTCGTTTCCATGTTCATGCTGATATGTTGAGGCCTCTTGGACCTAGGCCGCCAAGCTTGAAAATACACCCCTCATCAGGAGCCCTCGTACGAGCAACATTGTACCCTCATCTGCTTGTCAACCGTAAGAGGCCACGGAGACTCCTAGGAAACCATACTGTCAATGGAGGAAATCCTATGCCAACCTTACTCCCCCAATCCCTACGAGGCTTTAGGCTTCAGGGATTAGGGTTTGCCTCCATCAAAAATACCCTAGAGCCTACGACCGTCCTCAGATCGTAGGAAGCGCGTAGCAACGACGGGGTCCTGGTAAGACATGGGTGTTCGTGAGCACAGGCGACACCGGGTGGAGAAATGCGGCGGGCGGTCAATTCCCCGAAGAACAAAGCCACACAGTCCCTAAACTGCTCGTCAAAAACAACTTTGACATGAGCATAGGGTTTTGCATGGCTTGGGGTTTACAGCTTCTGAAGCCATGTCAGTACGCTGCCCCGAGCCCCTCATGAGTTCGAAATCTAAACTACCCAAAGCTTCATTGCACTTTTACTTACTGGTTCTCAGTAGGAGGTGAGGGAATAGAATCCCGAAGTAATCCCGATAAATCATGTTCCCTGATTCTCTTCCAAGAACCAGTAAGTGCTACAGGCCCAGCAAACCTTCTCAATACAAGTTACTCTCCCGAGAAGCCCAAGGCCCACGGGATGTTATGAAAACCTTTCAAAGTTGATCAGGCGAGGGTTTTTAGGGTTAACAACGGTCACAACATCTGTAATTCCCCATGTTGTTCGTTTAGGGTCTCCACAACTGGACACCCGATGTACACACCAACCCTCTAAACACTCAACGAACTTCCTAAACCCTAAACCTACGAAACATTGCCTCAAATTCTAGGAGCAGACCCCAAGCCGAAGAGAAAGGTTTCAAAAGCCTGAGACCCGGAACCCCAGTACCGTATAGTCCCCCTTAAGTAGATAGAAGATGGAGTATATGGGTATCTTATTATAATATACCCCAAGCCGTATCCTATCTACTCACTGGGAACTATAACCCTACACCCTAAACCCTCGACCCTAGAACCAACTCGCAAAACCTAACCTTAACATCCAAATAAGCCTTAAATCAAAAACAACCTCAAAAACTAAGCCCCATTGCTTGAGATCACCAGTTTGACCCTCGAGTTCCGAGCCCTACTCCCTGAAGCCCTGGACAACCTTTGCTAACAGCTGGATCAAATCAAATTAAGCCTGAGAAACGATCAGACAGGGGTTCAGGGCTTATGGACCCCACACCCTAACTAAACCGTAAACCTCAACAAAACCAGGCAACCCCGAAATCCGTGCCCTTAAACACAGTACGCCCGAAGCCCCACGGCCCTGATCCACAAACCTAAACCTCAGACCTTGGGGGGTCCATCCGTTTGACTTATCCATGTGGCTTTTCCAACTGATATTTCTTTAGGGTTTAGGGTTTGTTCAAAACAGAAGTCAGCAAAATGGTCATAAGGTAGGCTCCCTTTTTGGTTCGGATCCCTTTGAAGAAGTGGATTCTCAATGGGCCCTTCTTTATAGCAACCTTTAGAGGCCCCTGCAACCCCAAATCCCACGAAGTGCTAAACGACTCTCAACCCTGATCCGTAAACCCTGAACTGCAAAACACAAACCCTAAACCCACCCTACCTCCTGAACCCCAAAACACCCTACCCCCTGAACCCCAAACCCTACCCTACCCCCTGAACCCCAAAACCTAATTTGCTTTGCTGCATTCCAAAAAACCGGGCCTCGAAGCAAAGAGACTCGGGGAGCGCCCAGCGCCTGGTCGGCATCTTTCTCGTTCGTCTTGCGGTTTACGATTTGTAGGTCTTAGGGTTTGGGGGGCCTTAGGGTTTCAAATCTTAGGTCTTAGGGTTTGGGGGTTTTGGGTTGAGAATTGTGGGCTTTCGGGGGTTTTGGTTTGCAGGGTTTTGGGGCTTACGGCTGTGGGTTTTAGGGATTGCTTTTCTTCCTTGCGGCTGAAGAGCCTTGGTAGGTGTGCTTTTGGGCAAGCCTCAAGCCTCTCACTCCGCAATGTAAATCCTATATGTCAAGGCCCTAAAACACAAAATCCTAGACCCTAAAATCCTAAACCCCAATCCCTAAATTCTGAAATACTAATGCCTCGACCCTATATACGAAACACACAACTCCATGCTGGCAAAGAGTCGCAATGGAAGCAGCCTGTCAAAATACCTAGACCCCCTACAATACGATTCGCTTTCTTTTTTAGGTGGTTTTAGGGCCTAGGGTGGTGGGTTTTAGGATTTGGGGTTTTGGGGTTCTCGTGGTCATGGTAGCAAGACCTGAACCCTGAACCCTAAACCCTAGAGCCTGAGGTCTGGGAACTGAGCAGGGATCCCTTCATTCTGGGAAGCATGATATCAAACACATCAGCTAATCAGGCTTAGCGTTTAGGGTGTACAAGGGTACCCGGCAGGATCCAAATCTTGGGTGGTTCCTCAGGCGGGCAAGAACCTAACCCCTAAACCCGAAAAAACACTAAACCCTAAAACCCTAAATACCCCAAACCCTAAACCCTAAACCCTGAAACCCTGAAACCCTAAAGGGGTTTAGGGCCTAGGGACCCTGGGGATGCCATGCCATCTGTAAGGACACTTGGAGGGTCCCTATCAATGAGTTTTGGCCAACATGTTGAACAGCCCCTATGTGAGCTATAGTCTAAACTCCTAGTATCCCCCTTAATACCCCCTATAGTAGTCCCCTATGTAATCCCCTATATAACACCCCTTTAAGGAGTTTAGACTATAGCTCATGTGATTTCAGTGGGTTTGACCCGCTTTGAGGTTAAGGTAGGCAGTGTAATGCACAGCAATGCGCAACCTGAACAAGAACATAACAATACCCTAGGGATCCAAGTATACGAGTAATACCTACATTGGGCATTAAAGTCTGCAAATCTTACCTACATTGGGCAATTTGGATCCCAAGGGATATGCTTAGGAAGCAAACTCCGAACACAGCTTAAATTGCGAAAGCTAAGTTTTGTTCACCGCGCATGAATGACAGCACTTTGTGATCGATCTGACAAGTACGATTCCAAATCGTTTCCCCTCAGCTTTGACCCAAACTGTTTCCCCTCAGTTCTGACTGAAGTTTCAGGAGAAGGCTGGGGGATGAGCCGGGCGGTGCGGACTATTAGGTGGAATTAACTGGAGTGCACTCTTCAAGGTGTAGGGTTGCGTTCTAGAATTCAGAGTTTCGGCTATGGTGTTTGAAGGAACACACAGGGCAGATCCCAAAATGGAGACAGGAGACCTTCCAAACGAGGTACCATTTTAACGCTTCCTGTCAGCCTCGCGCATTGAAGCCTGAAGAAACTTTAGGTGCGTGAAGATCTTTGGCGCCGTCATGATCCGGTGCGCGCTGAAATCCAAGGTTTTGTTCTTGTCTTTTCTTGCCTTTTGTTGCCTTGCCCTCTTCTTGGCCCGGGTTGAATCAGTCCAACAGTCTCGCTCGTATTCATCACGTCATTCCGCGTGAAAAAAGGGGCCTATATCGCGGCACTACACTGATAGTGACTGATGATAGGGTTCAGTGGTGTTTCTAGGGTGCGGCAAGCTGAAATAGGCAGAGGGCTCTCGCCCGCCCCCCAAAACATGTACACCTCAAACTGACATGTGCGGTGCCCAATAATTTCCAGGAAGGCTTGCCTTTGTATGGGCCTACATTTAGGGGGGCTGCTAGTAGCCGCATGATACATTAGCAGAAAGGCAGAATTGAAAGGACAGTGATGTTGAAGGGAACCTGTCATTTGTTCTCAATATACACTAGCCCTGAAACACCGAGCAAAGCACCAAATCAGCACGCATCCTTCTGCGCAATCTACGTACCTCATCACGGAGTAGGGCAGTTTAGGGTTCAGGATTTAAAGATTTTTTATTTAACCTAAACCGGGTCAAAGAACACCTTACTACTGCCATGGCATCCTACTCTACCTCATCACTCTATCAGAAGCCAGGCTGGAGGGTCGCGTTTGGGTTGCGCATAGGTCAGAAGAATTGAAAGCGTAACCCAAAAACGATGCAAATGAGAAAGAAGAAATATGGGGGTATATAGTCGTTCATGGGGTTCTGGGCTTGTCGCTAGGAAATACCCAAGTCATAATAAAGCAGCATCCTAGTTTCGCTTGAGATGACTACTAATCGAATCATATCATAATGGTCATCTCTTTCATGTGCCGTAACTTACCTACCTAGATCTGTCGAGGGTCCTACCTCCTTTGGCTCACTGTTTCCTGGCATTCAAATTGGTTCCTCGTCTAGGTTTTAGGGTTCGAGTGTAGAGGCCTAAATACTTAGAATAGTCGAGAATCAGATGGGAAGTGAAATGGAAGCTAGGGTTCTATCAGGAGATTTTGGGATTGTCATGTGACAATGTGGGCGTGAAAATAACTAGAATAGGATTTTGGAGGTTGGTTCTACTGTGGCTTCATTGGTTTTAGAAGGGAAAACCTCAACTGGAGAGGCTCGCGCATGGTCAGACCAGGCAAAGCTCGACGTCTGCTAAAAAGGCTGATGGGTTTAGGTTTCAGGTTTTAATTAGGGGTTGGGGATGAGGGCTTCGTGTTTAGAGTTTAGGGGTTGAAACTTCCAGTACTTGTCGCAGACAACAGCAAGCTCCTGCTGCTCCATGAGACCCCAATTGAACCATCCGGCCTTGGGACCAGGGGAAGCCGAGGATGATATAGGGTTTAGGGTTTAGGGGCCTTGTCACCCCCACAGGGTGGGGTACGGAGAGTGTATGTACAAAGATTGGGCTGCGCCGGCGAAGTCTCGGTAGCCCCTGCGTTGGTCTGCGCAAAAACATCTACAACATCCTGTCATTCAAGCAGCCAGGCCCCCTTGATGTTAGGTATGCCCCTGAACCCTAACCCTAAACCCTAAACCTCCTGCCCAAAACTAGTATTCAATCAGAAAATGGGAACATGGAACCTGAATCAGGCATGGAACTCTTCCAAACATTCTTTCTAGCTATTCTATACGGGGGGGTTTAGGGTTCCGGATTTAGGGTAAGGCTTTAGGGTCCAGGGTTTAGGGCTTAGTGGTGCATTATAATAATTATGCCAGACTTGTGATGTATTTTCAGGACCCTGGGAACCGAGGATAATCGAAATTTGTCGAAGGTGTTGGCCCAAGTCAAAGTCACGCAAATGATGCGACCCTAAATTATTTCTGAAAACCTACGGCCTATGCAACCGCACACGGTTTAGGGTCTGGGGTTAAGTGCTTAGGGTTCATGATGTTTAGGGTTTCGGGTTTGCGGCTTCATGTTGAGGGCTTAGGGCCTAGTGTTGAGTGCTTAGGGTTGGGTTGAGGGTTTGGGCTTTGGGAGCTCCAAACCGTGTGTAACATTTAGATCAAACTAGGGTTTAGGGGTTTAGGGTTTAGGTAGGGTTTATTGCAAATTCCATCGGCGGCCGCAAATTGAGCCCAAAGCACAAGGCCCCAAATCTTGAACTCAAACATCTCCTTGAAGACATGATGTGTTTGCTTACTGTCCCCCTATGCTACCCCCTTAGCCTTAAACCCTAAACCCTAAACCTAAACCTAAGGTTCCTCCTCAATGAGCCTCAAACAAGCTTAATTAAGGCGGAACCTTGGAGCTATATACATATACATATAATATGTATATATATGGTGGTTTGGGGAATTCATGAATACTGGGGTCTAAGGTTTAAATCCCTAAGCCCTAAACCGTATAATCTACAACAGGTAAATTATTACCCTGGATTCAGGGCCCATACTGCGCTAAATGCTGGACATCCTGCATGATCCTCAGTATCTTATACCTTGCAAATTCTGGTTCTATGGTATACGTAGGTCATGCAGGATTTCTAGCATTAACAATAGGGTCCATACTTCCAAATTTAGCCAAAAACCGTACCCCCTAACCCCAATGGTAGTTGTTCAAAATACTTGTCCCCAAAATGGCCATAGTGTAGGTACCCTGTTTGGGTAGGATCCCCTGTTAAGCAAATGTATTCCCATGGTCTCTCCTTTACCGGGACCTGTAGAACAACCCCCAAATTTAGAATCAAGACAGAGGCCAGGGGCAGGCTGCCGTCGGCTTCGACCGTCTCCTCAACCCCTTGGCTCAAACGAGTTTGCTTCTTGGGGATGGAGCTAGGGTTTGGGGTATTCAGGGCTTTACAGGTTTCAGGGCTTTGGGGTTTGGAGTTTAGAGTTTTAGTGCCTTGGGGCTTTAGGGGTTTTAGCGGTGTTGCTGGTTTAGGGTTTTAGAGATTTACCTTCCCCCAAAACCAATGTGGAACGCCTCTATCCCCCTTGAAAAAGACCGTAGTCTGTATACGGCACTTTTTCAAGTTCCACGTTGGTCTAGTATTTGGGGAGTAACTGTCTAAGGATTTAGGACTTAAGGTTTGAGGCCTATAGCTTGTTGGTCGGCAGTGGGTCTACCATTTATGTGAATAGCTTCACTGAACCATTATGTAGGCATGTGTGTATATATATATATATATGAGAAGTATTGGGCTCTTGCAGGGCTTTAGGGTTGTGGCAGTAGGTCGCGGAGGTTGGGCGATACATTCTGCACATGATCGTAATGCTTGGGCCCGCACATAGGGTTCTACAAGGGCTACATTGACATGAAATTGCGATAGCTTAGCGCTTCCTATTGATACTAAAAAAACTACCATAATCTCCCCGGTCTAGGGTACTTAGGAACATGCCCTGAACCCTAAGCCCTACACCCTAGCCCCTACTCCCTAGACTAAACCCTAAACCTAAAACCCTAAACCTAAAACCCTAAGTACCTGAACCCTGATAAACCCTCCTAGCAGCCACTGCACTCGAGGTAAGGCTTAGAAAGTTTTCAGGGGGACCCCTACAGAGCCCCAACCCACGAAACACCGTAGCTTAAAGACCCCTATGGAAGTTTCCCAAAATTAGGGCTACCCTTTTTTGTGGGTCCTTATAATAAGGATTGTAGTATTTGGGGTCTATATTGGGGTCCCACTATTTTGAAAAAATTGGTGGGTGTTCCTTTTTGTGGGGTCCCTATCATAAGGATTACAATATCCTGTGGTCTGTTTTCGGGCCCCCCCATACTTGTGGAAACTACCATGGAAGTGGTGGAAGGTTTCTACATCAACAACAGCCTACAGCCTGCAAATCCGTGCATCTCCCAGCGCTTTGTCAGGCTACCTTTTTTTCAGAAACGCCTATATAAGCAGTGCTTCAAATAGTTGAACCAGGAACAATGTTACTCTTCTCATACCACACTACACCCAACGAATGTCATCTTGTACCTTGATACTGGGGACAATCGCATCCCTCTAAAGTGCCACTTCTGCCATTGATATCTAAAATCCTGCCCAAAGTACCATCATATATATATATACACATATAATATATATATACATAATATATATATATATGCCAATATTCCTCAGCAACCCTATATACACTCACCAAAAGCCAACAAAAAACTTCCTCCTCTTCAAGGCACATGGACCCTTTGCGATCCCAAACCCGCAAGCTGCTGAACCCTGCTTGGAGGCGGGACGTAGTAATAATGGAAAAGAAAATGGAAACTTCTATATAATGGAAGAGAAAATGGAAACCTCTATATCATTCAGGGTTTAGGGTTTAGGGTCAGGGGGACTTGGTAAGTAGGTTAATAATGGGGATAGTTAGGGTTACTATATGGGTTATCCAAGTGGTCGAAATCTGAGCGCTTCAGGGCTTGGGGTTACGTAACAGTTAAAGGGTTTTAAGCAGACCAACGTCCTGCTTAGCACCGAAGGCACAGGTACAACAGCCAAAGGGCTCAGGGTTTAGAGGTACTAGACCAGAAGCCCTAAACCCTAGACAAAATAAGCCTTATAAGACTCTCCTACATAATCCCCGACCTTAAGCCCTAAACTCTCACCAAGCGTCTGGAGTACTGCACTGGACCAGCCGATATCCCCGGAGGGTCACCATCGTCGGTGGCATACCTCGTTTCAAATGTGGCAGCATTACATATGTCCCTACATATCCCTCTGTGATATTCCTATATCACTCTACACAATCAGTCCTATATATTCCGTATATAAACCCATTTCCAAATTTGTGCCAAGTTCGGGGGCTTCCCGTCATGGAACTGCCATTTGGCGAGACGCGTACACAACAAACGCCCGTCGGACTCATAGGTAACGGAGGCCTCTCAAAATATCTCAAAATAGTCCCGTCTGGACTGGGTTCAGGCTACACATGAAACCCTAAACCCTAAGCCCTAAGCCCTAAACCCTAAATCCTCAGCCCTAAGCCCTTCTTTGACCCTAAACACATTAACGGAGGTTCGTCACACGGGTTTGGACGACTCACAAAGCCATGGTGGCGGCTGCAGAGAAAAGGGGCTTCCCGCAAGCATACGTGTAGGACTTGGCCTAGCGGTCTAGGGTACAGAGTGTTCCCAAAGTGGAGAAATTTGGTAGTTTCCCAAAATAGGGCGACCCCTTATTCTGGGAAGCCCCTTTTAAATACGGGCCTGAACACTCCTGCCATGAAAAGCGCATACCGTGAATACCATCCTGAACCCGAAGCCCTAAATACACAAGTCTAAATTCTGGACCCTAAATCCCTAAACAGCATCTAGGCAAAGCACAGGAAATGACTTGGTGAACCTAGTTTAGGGTGTAGGGCTTAGGATTATAGTAGGGCTTTAGGGGTGCACGGCTTCAGGCGTTGGGGAGCTTTGCGGTGTATGGCTTCAGGGTATGTCCTGGAAGTCCCAAAGCAGTCCTGATCATCCCCTGCAACTTCAATACCAGAACCTAAATCCACAACCCCTGAACCCTGAACCCTGACAATAATGATGGTGCCAAAGCCTAAACTCTAAACCCTGAATCCT
>CAJNIZ010004116.1:11160-22126 GCA_905231905.1 Symbiodinium pilosum
CCCTAAATCCTAAACCCTCAACCAAGGCAAGGGACACTGGCCACAGCTCGTCGTCCGTCGCGACGGCCGGCCTAAGCGCTAACTTGCCTGGGAGGTCGACGACCGGTGCTCGGGCCAGGAGAGTAGTAACAAATAACAGGAATACTTTAGGGTTGAGGGTTGTAGGGTTTTAGGGTTTAGGGTTTAGGGTTTTAGGGTTTATGGTTTAGGGGTTTAGGATTTAGCGTCTAGGGTTTAGGGTGTGGGCCCTGTAGCTCTTGGGTGGACCCCCAACCCATGACAAACATTAATGATACAAAAGAAGGAATAACAGCAAGCATAGAAAGCAATCATGTAACATTTACAATAGTAACAATTCTCATGAGTAGTAATACGGATAGTGGGAATACATGATCTAAGAAAACAGTGGTAATACAGTAATAATCATTTAATCGAGTTCATAAGATGAGCAGTAGTAACAATACCAGCCCTCAGGATTGAATGGACAAGACAATGGAAACTACGAATTTAGGGTCTAGGGTTCCCAGCGCTTAGGGTTAGGGTAGAACTCCTTACTCCATAATTCAGGAAGATTCCTTGGATCTTATGTGTAGCCCTCTAAGACATGTTCCGGTCCTTAGTTAAGGTATGTTGAGCCCTCAAGGTGCCAAGGGTGTAGAGCATAAGTCAAGGGCTGAAGGGTCGGGCTTAGGGTTTAGGGCCTAGGGCTTTTGGGGATTGGGGCTTGGGGATGTAGGGCTCAAGGTTCAGAGTATCATAGATTTAAAGTCGTCCTGGCTCCATGGATTAAAGGTTTGGGGTTTAGTGTTGGATTCTTTGGGTGAAGGGTTTAAGAGCATCTGGATCCTGCACGCTCCACCTGCAATTACATTGCTGGTGGCAAACCATTTACGGAGAGCATCATGGTCAGGAGTTTAGGGTTTAGGGTTTAGAATTCGTGTTTAGGGTTTAGGGTTTGAGTTCAACAATATTCGGGCTTTGGGTGAAGGATTTGGAGTTTGAAGGTTCCAGGGGGGTTCAAAGCTTTTGGGCTTCTTGGATATACAAGGAACCCCTGGACGATACCTGCCATATTCCTGCATATGAGCCAGAGTCTAAACTTCTAGTTTAACCATTAATGACCCCTGCAATACTCCCCTGGGGTGTACGCTGAGGTTAAGGGGCAGGGTTTGGAGCATGTTCAGCAAGAGCCGCCACAGCCCCTTCTTGTTCAAATCAGCATGAGTAGTGTTTTTTTGGTGGTTGAACCTAGCAAGATAATATTCCTTATATAGTAATACTATACCTCAAAAGGAGGATATAATCTTACTCTATAATGGGTACCATAGTATCCCCAAAATAAAATACCACTCACATGGGATGTCTAGCAGATGCGCTTAGCCAACCAGGAGCTCCGGAGCCAGTTGTCGCCACCAAATCTGCGCTGTGAGGCTCCGAAACGTCGGGCTGTGCTTTAGGAGATATACTCCTGGAAACTAACATGGAAACCCAAAAGAGGCCCTATAAAGACTACAGTCTCTGTAATAATGGGGCTATATGGGTTTCCATGTTAGTTTGGGGGAGTGTATAGTCAAAATTCCCTGAAAATGCTGAAATATTCTTCTCAAAAAAACCCCTTAGTATAGCAACTCTTGCGCAGGCGGCCCCATGTAATCTAGATCACCATAAAAGTGCCCCCCAAACTCTAAACCCTAAACCTGAACCCTTGAACCCTAAGCCTCAAAACCCTAACCCCTAAATCAAACACAAGCCCTACCTGAACCTAGACCCTCAGAACCCTATATTCCCCCTTTCAGGTTCCCTCAGCGCCTCAGGCCTCAGGGCCTCTACTATCGTAAGAAGCCACGAATCAATCCCCGAAACCCCAAACCTCAAACACTAAACTCTAAACCCATACACGCTAAAGCCTAAACTCGAAACCCGTCTCGGTAACATCTGTAGAATTCCCGTGACATTGCCCTGGAATCGAACACCTAAAACGTCGAAGCGCTTAACCCCACACGTCCATATGACCCCCTAAAAAAGGACCTTTGGGACCCTAAACCCTAAATGTTCTCAAACCCGTCCCCTGAACTCAAGACCCTAAGTCGAAAGCCCGCACCCAACCTACGAATCTTTAGTATAACCCCCTTTGAGGGGCCTCAAGCCCGAAACCGGAAACCTGAATCCTATGGACCCTAAATGCCCATAGACCCTAAAGCCTAAACCTTGAACCCTAAAACCTAAGCTCTAAACGTCCCCCAAACTCCCCCAAAGCGCATGCCGGGCCACGCCCAGCCCAGGCCCCAGCAGTTGCAGCCAAGACTTGGACCTGCGGTTTAGTGTTTAGGGGTGCGCTTGAAGTACTGGTGGTTAATGGCGAATAAGGGAATATAACGCCTACATCATCCCAATATGGCATCTTCCCGTATTACCTACCTACCACAAGAAGTTAAGGGGGAGTGGGTTTAGAGTTTGGGCTTTGGAGTTTATTGTTGAAGGTTTAGGGTCTAGTGTTTCAGGGGGAGTGGGGGGGGGAGTGAACAGGGGTTTATTTCAGCTGCTGGGGGCTTTATTCAAGGGGTACGGAAGCATCGTAGAGCGCATTCGGAAGACCCGGTCTCGAGCCCAATACTCCCCCCTATTGCTCCTCCCCGTTACACTACCCCAAGTACAACCAAGAGTTGGCAGTGCGAGATCTGTGGTCCGGGCAACGCACTTGTTTACCACTAGGTTCCCCCTTAACTAAATGTGTTCGGGGGCAATTACAGCAGGGCTTTAGGCAGGCGGACAAGGGTGAACCGAGGGGGGATGTCCAACAAATCTTAAAACTTGAACCCCACCTAAACCTGCAACCCTAACCCTACATCTCCCAAGCAGTGAAACTTCAGAAGCTCGCATCCCAAGGCCAATTCCAATTCTGCAACCCAATACCCAGAATTCCTAGCTATAAAGTTGCTGCACCCTAAATCCTATAAAATTCTAAACGCGCTACGCATGCGAATCCTAAAGCAGTTGTAACCTGATAAGATCTTACAGGCCTGTTATAAATAGCAGTCGTGGTTCTTAATATTGTGCCTACTGGCCCCTAAACCATGACCCCACATACAAACGACTACAGCTCATCTAACCCCTGGAGACCTCAAAACACTAAACCCTAAACCTGAAATCCTAAACCTTCAACCCTAAGCCCTAAACCCTGAACCCTAAACCCTAAACCCTATATAGCTGAACCCCAAAACCCCATATAACCCACATAACCACTGGAGGCCTCAAAACACCATATGATATACCATAATATACCATAATCTACCTAAATCTACCGTAACTTACCACAATATACCGCAGTATATTATACTATACCATAATATACCCTAATATACTAGAATATACTATAAGATACCATAACGTGGCCTCCTCCGGTCTCTGCGGCGCCCGCAGCAGAAGCCAGGAGGCTGGCACCCGCCGGCGCCCAGGCGCCGGAGGCCTTTAGGAATTTAGGGATTCAGGGATTTAGTTAGTAGGATTTAGAATTTAGGGTTTAGTGATTTAGTGATTTAAGGTTTAAGGATTAGGGGTTTAGGGTTAGGATTCAAGGATTAGGGTTTAGGGTGTAGGGATTTTGGGCTTGGGGCGTTGGGTTTAGGTTTTGGGGCTTAGGGGCGCTGGGCTTGGGGTTTAAAGTTCTGGCTTCAGGGTTTAAGGTCTAAGGCTCTGTTTAGGTCTTTGGTTTTGAGGATTTAAGGCTTATGATGCAGGATAAGGGTTTTACAAGTGGTTCGCGCTACGGGTTCGATTCAAGGATGTTCTTGCCTCAGGTATAATGTTTCAGTGCTTTGGGCTTCGGGATGGCGATTAGTTTAGGATACCTTAGGAGGAACCCACACCCTGTAATAGTGGTATAGTAGGAATATAATAGGACCCTACTATAATCCTTATCATCCCTTACACTATAATCACTTTACAGGGTGGGGGATCCTCCTAAAGGATACCAGGCGTACACGCTAGGGGGTAAGCAAGGCGTTGACCACCACCCCGGCCGTTGCCACCTGCACCGCCAAAACCATCACCAGCACTGAGCAGCAGCACCAGCAAGAGTTAAGATGTTTAGGGTTTAGGGCTCCGGGCAACAACAAAACATTGGGTATACTTGCAGTAAGAGGGCCGGGAGGGGACTCAACAAACACTTGGCTACAGAACTACCGGACTACAGCACGCAATTCCTCTTTTTCATGTCCTGCGCGCAGATTTCTCCAGCTCTAGAGCAATGCGCTTGCCCTTTTTCTCGACGATCTGGGCAACCAGCCCAAAGTCCGACCGCCGCGACACGTCTTTTTCCATCTGGAGCTTGCCCTCGAGGTCGCGGTACTTCCGTTCCAAATCTCGGATAACAGAGTCTCGGTAGGCGATGTGAGTCTTCAGGTTGCCAACATTGGCTGGCAATGATCAGACTGATGCCCCAGGAGGACGACGCGATCGACTGACTGAGGTGCTGTGGCCCAGACCCTTCACTCCATGAATAGTACCTACAATGACTTCGCATCCTAAACCCTAAACCCTAACTCCATAGATAGTATCTTTAATAACAAAAGGCCGCATAATTGGACATCCCAGCAGACAAGAGCCACTTCTTCTGGAATCCTCCACTTCCTCAATATGCGCTCTATTGTTGATACAAAAAAAATCCACATGACCTGGGTATACTATGATACTAAAAACTCCCCAGGTATAAGGTACTCAGGCTCATGCAGCATGTTTCGTATCCACTGTAGGACTCCCTCCCGACTCAATAGGCCGCAGAAAGAAGTAGAGGCCACACTAGGGGCCCATAGTCCAGACCCGTTTAGGGTTTAGGCAATGACCTTCCAACTGCAGTTCTGAACCTGGTTAGATATATATATATATAATCCGTTCCCCATATTAATCAAACCCACCCTGATAATGAATAATAAGTCCGGGACCCTAAGAATTCCTCATGAGCATTTTAAAAGGGGCTGTACTAATTTTAAACGGAGCCAGACCATAATGAATTGGGGGGGGGTTGTGAGGTCATTACGGGAGTATCATAGAAACTCCAAAGGAATTAGGGATCCCCTTGACATCCGAGGTTTTGATTGATTTTCATATGGTTTTCTCAAGGATTTTGTATACAAGAACTGAATACAATTTTAATTGATTGTATTACAGGTTTAGCCAAATTTAATTAAATCTCAATTGAATTTCATTCGATTTCAATTGATTTTAAAAGGAATCAGAATTAAATTTCTATTGGTTCTAACGGGATTTGAATTCGATTTCAATTGATTTTACAAGGCATTTTAATTCGATTTCAATTAATTCTAACGGGACGGGAATTCGATTTCAATTGATTTTGAAAGGAATCTTGATTAAATTTCTATTGATTCTAACGGGAGTTTAATTCGATTTCAATTGATTTTAACAGGAATTTCAATTAAAGACTTTATTTCATTTTAAAAGGAATTTAGAAGCAGCCCTACCAAATTCTCTCAGTAAATATGCCCCCCTAATAATCGATAATTTCTGACACCCCGGATTATTTATTATTACGGGTGGGGGGGGGGAGGGACGTCATTTATTATTAGGGGGAAGGGATTATATATGTATATATATATATAGGCCCAAGCAGCGGAGACTGCGAGTCGACTCATACAAGCTTTTTTGGGAAGCCGTTAGCCTCATAAACCGCTATGTGCAGCCAGGTTCCACTTAATTTTCTATGTTCTTTTCCATTTGATTCTCCGCTCCTGGGATTGAATTCCGTATATCCCGTCTACAAAACTTAAACCTGCAAAGTTTAACATTGTGGTTTCCACTTTCTTTCTATTCCCCGAAACACCCACATATACATATAATTATATATATATACACACCCCTTCAAACTCCTATACAACTCTATATAACCCTACATAACCCGATGGATACCCTAAAACTCACGACAGCCTTGTCTCGAAAGGCTGAGAACCATCCAGCGCAGCCACTTGCACTGTACGACGTTCGCGCGCCTTGGGCAAGATGAGGGGTAAGTAGCGTTTGGCATTTAGGATTATATGGGGTTGTATGGGAAGATATAGGCGCTTAGGATTTAGGATTATATAGGGTTGTATGAGAAGATATAGGCGTACCTAGGGGAACTGAGAAGCAAATGGAGGCTTCAATGTTCCTTTATGTTCAGGGGTTTAGGGTTTAGGGCTCCCACAGCCTTAGGCCCTAAGCCCCAGGCCCTCGACCCCAAACTCCAAACCCCAATCCCTAAATCTCTAGCCCTACACCGTAAACCCTGGGCCTTAAAAACCTAAAACCTAATCCATTCGCGTTCCCCACAGAAGCCTGAAAGGCACGCCTATGAGAGTTCCCGGAACCTTGCACCACGCAGGATCTAAGAAATAGTCTGATCCCTGAACCCTGGGGTAGAGGTTATATAAGGTGGTGCAAGACTTCCTCGATCCCTGAACCTTGGGGTAGAGGTGGTGTTGCAAGATTTCCGCGATCGACTTACTAGCTCTCAAGGGGGAGTGGGTTTTAGGGCTTAAACTTCAGGAGTGGAGAAGTGGATCTCTCTAATAAGCCTTATAGAACCCACTACAACAATCCTATGTCCTATGACTCTATGTTCCCTCCTGCACTCAAGCTCAAGCATGCGCACGTAAACGCCGTCCCTACACCTTAACTCATGTGTAACACCTCCATTATTAAAATAGGTGACTGACTTTTTCCCCCCTACCATTCTATGTTCCCCCTTGATTACGGCGTCTTAGGGATAATCAGGGCTAATTGAGGCTATCAAAGGGGAACCTGGCAGGGGTGAGTAGGGGGGTTCCGTGGGGGAACCCATGAAAGTATTTGCTCATCCCTAATACTCAGACCGGGGTCTAGGCTTTTGCGCAGAAGGACTTCTGCACACATGTATCCAAACATAAATTTGCCGGCGCCAAATGTATGGGGCAGTTCAAGATCAACACCTCTCAATCCTCAGGAAATCCCAAACTCTAGTCGAGACAGGAGGGATGGATCCCTATAGTATTCCTACTAGCTATGACCCACCAATCCCTTCATGCCCTACGAACCACCTAGGGTTGTGTTTAGGGTTTGCGGTAGAGAGCCCCAAAGCCCTAAATCCATTTAAACGGTTCCGAGTTTAGGGATTATTCGAAGCCTCAAAGCCCACATATCAATCCCTGACCATCCGAGGTTGCCACACCGTCTGGCTCTACACTGCTCCTGCGCAGCTGCTTGTTTATGGTTTAGGTTCTCTGCATAGGGTGTAGGGTTTAGGGTTTAGGTTTTAAGGTCTATGCTTTACGGTTTAAGGTTAACATAAAAGACGGGAAATCCTTTCTAACGGATTGGGGCCTGTGAGGTGTGCGTATGGATATACAAGGATTATCTGAGGGCTAAGGATCTTTGGAGGAAGCCCTGAGGGAGCCTATGGATATACAAAGGCTATAGCTGGTTCCTGGGAGATCCCTGTTACAGGATTCTGTAGGGTGGGGTCTGAGTGTCGCAATATCGGCTGCGCTGGGACTTCTGCTACAACTTTGCCTCGCGGTTCCGCCTTACCTTAAGGGGAGAGCCTGTCGGATGCTTCAGCCAGAGGCTTTCAAAACCCCCAAACCCTAAACCCTCAACCCCCAAAGCCCCAAACCCTAAACCCTTAACCCCACACCCTCAACCAGAAAACCGAAATCTTAAAACCCTAAACCCCACACCCCCAACCAGAAAACCCAAATCCTGAACCCTAAACCCCAAACCCTAAACCCCAAATCCTAAACCCTCAATCCTAAACCCGCCCTAGATCCTAAATCCTGAACCCTGAACCCTAAAGTCTATAGGCCTGGCGTCTGCTGGCAACGTGGCCAGTACGGTGAACTGCGCCAGGTCCGGTGCCCAGGCCAAGACTTTGGAGCCTCCAACTTAGGACCAACCACACAGGGTTGAGGGTTTAGGATTTAGGGTTTAAGGCGTAGGATTTGGGGTTTAGGGCTTCGGGCTTAGGATTTGGGGTTTCAGGCTTAGAATTCGGGGTTTAAGGTTTCGGGCTTTGGGTATAGGAATCGTGGGAAGTACATAACAAGAGCCCATAGCCCTGAAGTCTTAGCTGGGGCATCAAAACCGCAACGCGGAGCCCGAAGCTGCCCAAGCTTCGCCAGCGGCAAAAAACGTCATGGAGCCCAAGTACAGCTGGGCGGCGGCTGCTGCCACCATGGCACCCTGTTGGGGCCCTCCTACGGAGGCTCTTAAAAGCGTAGCATTATAAAGGAGAGACCCTAATCCCAGCTTTTTGCCGGCGGTTGCTGGTTTTGCCGGCGGTTCTCCAATAGCGGCTGCCCGACCAATTTTGGTGTCTGCAAACCAAATCCTAATGTTGGACCTCCTTTTGCCTACGGGCCCCTTATAATGAGTTTAGGGGCCGGCCCATTCAGGATCAGGGCAATGATTGGAAGGTCCCCATAATGAGTTTCGATTTTGGGGGCGTAAAAATATAGGAAGGATTCTCAACAACCCCTTTTAAATCAATCCACTGGGACCTCAGAACCGTGGGAGCTCGGGGGGCGTATTGAGGATCCTTAATTTCTATTTTTCGGAGGGCCCTAATGTAAGGGGGGGGGCCCCCCTTACTAAAGAGGGTCCAACATTATCCCGGACCAATTCTGGCCTCTCCCCCGCTCCCGGACCAAAACTGGCTGCTCCCAGACCAATTCTGGCCGGTCGCGAGACAGATTCTGGACCAATTGCGATCATACCCAAGCAGCCGCAAATGTCACGCGGCGCAACACTCAAGCGGTCACGGAAGTACCCCGACACGACAGCCGCGCGGAAGGCCAACACTGATCATCACCAGTGAAAGCGCGGCTGTCCCATGTAGCCTCGGAAATAACATAACTTTTCGTGGCGACCGCTTGGCCGAACCGAATAACGCCCGAAGCCAACCTCGAGCGCAGGCGGCTGCGCAATTGCCCCGACACAACAGCCTCACAGAAAGCCAGCACTGACCATGACCATTGAGAGCGCGGCTGTCCCATGCAGCCTCAGAAGTAACCCAAAGTCGCGTCTTGAATGCTGACCGCCAAAACACAGCCTTACAAAAGCTAACACTGACCCATTGAGAGAGCGGCAGCGCCACGCGGCCTCGGAGGTAACCCAAGAACGCGTCGTCGCGACCGCTGCTTGGGCCGTGGATGTGGACCTAGTCAGCAAAACAGCCTTGCAGAAGGCCGGAGCCTTGAAGTAATTGCATCACATTCTGCCCGGTGCCCGATTGAATGGCGGCCTTCGTCGGTGTTGCCGGGGCCCCCGCCGGGATGCCCGTAAGACTTTAGGAACTAAACCCTAAATTGCCTGACCTGAGGGTGGTCATGGGGCGGGTGGAATGCTACGCACCGGTGCGAGCGGCCTGAATGTGTCCCCACACCAGCGAGAACCCTATGCCGTAACCTCACCCTGAACCCGAAACCCTAAAACCCTAAACCCTAAACCCCTAAACTCTAAAGGCTCGAACATTTTGGGAATAGAGGCTAGGATTTGATGTTTATGATCTTGGGATTCGGGGAGTGCGTAGAGGCTAGGTTTTAGGGATTAGGATCCAGGGGCTTTTGGTTAAGCATGTGGGGTACAGAGTCTAGGGCTTAGGGTTGAGGACCTAGAGATTTCGTGTTCAGCGTTTGATGAGCAGAGTCGATCATGTAGGGTGTAGGATCTAGAGGCTTGTGTTCAGAAAGTAGTGTATAGAGTCTGGGAGTTGGAATTTGTTGCTTTTGATGCGTAGGGGCTTAAGACCTGGAATCTGTCAGCTAAGCATTTAATGTAGGGTTTCTTCAATCTAGGATTATGAGGCTAAGGATGTTGCGTGCAGCAAAGAGTGTAGGGAACTTAGGGTGGTAGAGTTTAGTGCGTATGCCGTAGGCTTTGGGAGTAATGGCTCGGATTCCGGATTCAAGGCTTAAGGCTTCGGGTCTGGGGCAAGATCTAAGAAGCCCTTCCCTAGACCCTAAACCCTGGAATGAAAGCCCCAGGTACTAGTAATGCCAAATATTCCTGAGCTTGTGGTATCTCTGAATATATTGGGAACATGTAATATGATGGGGGCGGGGACTAGGCTTATGTGAGGGTTCAACAAGGAATACATGAGGGAGTCACGATGTTTTACGCGAATTCTGTAAGGATTTTATGGACATGATGCAGCACATTCAAGAGGAACTCTGCAACAGTGCTTTGAAAATCTTGTTAGAGACTTTTACCGTTGTCTCTATAGGCTTCCCCTCTATGTTCCACAAGAAACACAGGCTGGCCCCTATGCAAACGCATGCCCCAAAACACCCTTTAAGACTGAGACGGGGAACAAGCCTGTAGTTGGGACGTCCGAGATGCCATCTCCAGTGCAGTCGGATGGCTCTGCTGGTTAGGGTCAGGTTTGGCACGCATGAGTGAAGATACTTGGTAGTCCTCAGGCCCAGCCGTCCAATCACGAAGGTTCCTGAACATGCGCATGTCCACATTGCTCGGCTTGAAGCTCTCCTGCTCCAAAAAAGAAAATGTCAAATGAAACGAAAGCTGGGGTTGCATAGGGATTATGCAACCCCATTACTGTCAGCGTCAGTATTATAAAGGGGGCGGTAATACTAAAATGACCCAGGCCAGATAAATTCCCGGAGATTTGGGATTGTGAGGATGATGTGAGCTATAGTCTAAACTCCTAGTATCCCCCTTAATAACCCCTATAGTACTCCCCTATATAATACCCCCTTAAGGAGTTTAGACTAAAGCTCATGTTCATTGCAAACCTTTGCTTTCTATCAAGGGGTTGTAACAATGAAATTCCCGGGCCTAAAAACTCCGATGGTTCGCCATTGAAATCGGATTACAATAGCTCCTACTCTTACTCCTACTCCGAGAATGCTCAGGCCCCAGAGCTTTTATTATGACTCCCAATTTTCCGGACTTGTGCTTCGAGATTGGTCCGCCCGGAACT
>CAJNIZ010004120.1:2155-22109 GCA_905231905.1 Symbiodinium pilosum
CCCATGGCAATGATTGTAGTATTTTGGGGTCTATATTGGGTTCCCCCTATTTTGGGAAACTCCAAACTTGCTGCAGCGGAAGGATGTTCATCTTTTTGCCCTGCTTGGGCCTCAGGGTGCAAAGGTCCATTTGCTGAAGTTTTGGCAGTTAGGGTGTGAGATTCTGCATTTGGAGTTTGGAGCTGAGCAATACGGCAAGACAAGGACGATACCTTCCAAACATGTCTGTCTAAACTGCCCAATGATCTGGACCCAGGAGCCTAAACCATAAACCCCACACACTATCTGAAGACAGGGCAATGGACCGAAGGCCCTGATGTTTGTGCCCTTCCGTCCCGAATGTCCTGAGGTGCTGCTTCAGCTGAATTTTCAGGGTGACAAGCTCTATCTGCATGCTGGAGAATCCCCAACCCCCAAAGTGAGGAAGATATTCCAATCCTAAACCCTACACCCTAGAGAATCCCCAATTCCCAAAGTGCTAGATGCTTGAGCCCCAACCCTATCCCCTAAAGAATCCCCAGCCCCCAAGATATTTGAACTCTAAACCCGTGAGAATCCCCGCCCAACCCCCAAAGTGAGTTAGATTGTTTGATCCTGATGGGGAGCCGTTGGGATGACATCAGGGCTATATGAGCTACAGTCTAAACTCCTTCTTAAGGGGGTTATATGGCGCTTAGGGTTTGGGATTTAGGGTTTAGGGTTTCAATTCCTTAAAAGGGGGTTATAAAGGGTTCAGGGTCAAAACTCCTGGGATTATATAAGGGAGTACTATCGCGGTTTTTGAGGGGGATAGTAGGAGGTTCGACTATAGCTCATATGGCTGCATTTGGGGCTCCAACTTTCCCCCAAGTTCCTGGACTTGATGCAAATGCTCCTTGATCTGTATAGAAGTCCATATAGCTAAACCCAGTTTTGATCTTCTTTTCCATTCCTTCATTCCTTGCTACCCAGGGGTAGGCTTACCTTTGGTTAGCTAGGAATGAAGGAATGGATCCTTGTAGTAGCCCCTATATAACCCATCATAGTAGTGTCCATTTTCTTTTGCATTCCTTCATTCCCAGCTAACAAAAGGCCAGACCGTAATTTCCCCCTTTGTAACCCCCAGAAAAAAACGTGCCAAACAATGGCACAGGGTCTTAAGTACCTCCGACTGCCGTACTCCTGCAAAGGCATCCCCTGAACCCCAAACCCTAACCGCAATAATGGCAGGCTCTGCGCAAACAGCTGGGGCGTCCGTGAAGTCCTTGATCCCATTAAATGCGACCAGCGAGGGCAGTGTTCGGGACAACATATCGTATCGAAGAGGCAGTTCAGATTTCAGAGGAGGGTCCCCTGACATATGCCCCTGGTATATGCCACCGCATGTCCACAAGCGCTAGATCGTTGGATGCTGCCCCCACTGAGTGCCAGTTGTAGAGGACGGGCTTGCCCCGGATGTAGCAAAACTCCATTCATCCCATGAGTAGCAGTCATCCCGCGCCTTGTTGGGATTATAGTCCCCCTTAGGTGGGTAGAATATGGGTAATATACCCAAAGCCATATTCTATCTACTTGTGGGGGACTATAGGATTTAGGCTACAGGTCGTACATTGTTTTTCACGGACTGTTGGTGGGGGCAACATCCAAGCAATTCACAATTTTTTGCGGTTTCTCACAGCTTGCCCTGAAGGGTGCCAGTTGTGGCTTTGGAACATATGCCAGGCTCCAGGGGATTTGCGTCAAACACGCATGAAACCTGAAAATAGGAACTCGCAGTCCACTGTTGAACCCTATCATGTACTGCCACGCCTTGCGGCGTACCCATGTTTGGTGGAAACCTCGCATGAGGTGAGTTTCACTTGCTGTGCGGCTGCCTATGTCAAACTTGGTTTGGGGTTCAGGCTATATCCGTATAAAGTACTCCTCATGTGCGGAACCCCTAAACCCTAAACCCATATCTGCCTATATACCCCTGTATAACCCCTATATCCCCTTTAAGGGGAACAGCGCGCCAAGGGTCCCAACCCCCAAAAGTATTGCACAAATGAAGAAAGCCTTCGCATGCGAGGTAGCTGCGGGCTTCTTTGAACCCTACACACCACTATAGGGTTTAGGGTTTACGGTGCAAACCCCTATTTTCCATGTGATTCTCCATTGTTGCGGTTAAAAAACTCCCAAGCCCTAGTTTATCCCGATGGAAGAGGCCACGATGGCCCAGTGACACCCCAAGAATGCCATGAAACTAGCCCTGGACGTTAGGTATTCGGTCTAGGGCCCTATGAACAGCAAAACCAGGTTCGAACATTCTATAGGGTCTCGAAGAGCGCCCTAGTCAACCCTAAACCCTAGGTGCTTAAAAGATGGGCAACCGGCAGCTGTTGCAAAAGGCAATCGAAGATTCCGGCCAACAAGCCGAACAAACGGAATTTAGGGTTAGTAGTCCCCCTTGAGCAGATAGAATATGGCTTTTGGTATATTGTAATAAGACCCCCATATACCCCATATTCTTCTACTTGAGGGGACTATAGGGCTATGTGGGGTTTAGGGACATGTGGGATTTAGGGATTGGAGTTCGGGATGGGTCTTCCCTCAGGAGCCAATGTGCATACACTATGATATGAGCTATATTCTAAACTCATTAAAGGAATTGCGTAGGGGATTATATGGGTTATTCTCAAAATGTTGGGCCGTTGTGGTTAACAAGTCTAGTACGGCACCCAATATTCATATAGGGGTACCAAAACGGGACCTTAATTTCGCGAACTATTCAAAAAGGGGAGTATTAAAGGGCAATGGGATTCTAGGAGTTTAGACTATAGCTCCTGTAGAAGTGGTGTTGCATCCTCTGGCTTCCCGGCCACTATTACAGGCTCTTGAAACCAGAAATAGGGTTTAGGGTTTAGGGCAAATTCTTCCCATGCCCTTCTAGAAGCCTCATAGTGTCGAGCCTTGCCACAGCGCATTCAATTCGTCTTCTTGTATCTAAGGGACTAGGTAGGTAGGACACGCCAACGTAGCAAACGGGTGATATCTGGTTCTTTCCCTTACCACAACTATACGTGGCACTAGTGTTTTGTGATATACCTACCTAGATAACCCACACAGTAGCCCTACCTGAGCCGCACGCAATTCTTTACCCTCCAAGCCCCAGGAATGCGTCAACCTTCAGCAACCCATAAAACGCAGACACAGGTTGTAGTCCCCCTCAAGTAGATAGAATATGGAGTATATGGGGATCTTGTTATAATATACCCAAAGCCATATTCTATCTACTCAAGGGGGACTATAATCGGGAAGGATTCTTCCTAACTTAGGGTTGGGGTCTAGGTTGAGTTTTTGTCGATGCCTATCCCCAAACGCCTGAATGCTAAAGGCAAAGACTGGAGCTTCATGGCCATGCAACAGAAACCCTCTAATTGGCAAGCCTCTCAAACTCGCAACCAGTTGTGACCTGCAGCCCCCCCCCCAAAAAAAAAAGATACGCCATATCAATCTTTTTTTCGTTACAGTCGGTATGGGGTCTCTCAGAACTGCCCTAGACAAACCTTTACTGGAGGCTCCTCGAAATCCCTACGGAATCCTACTATATGCCAAGCTCCCTAAGCCTTAAACCCTAAACTCTCAATCTTTGTGAGAATCCCTAAGCCCTGTTCTCAAGTCCCTAGGACGATTCGTATTTAGCGATCGCTGCTGGTAACCCTCTTTTGTTTGCCTTTTATATGCGGCACGGTCAATATGAGGGCTATCAAGGGACTGAGGGTGGACGTAGGGGTCCCTTTGGTAGTTGAGTATAGCGCCTAAGATGTTCCCGAATAAGAAACCAGTGCGTTCATGTTTCATGTTCTTTTCCGTTTGAGTCCTCGTTCTGGAAATTTCCATTTTATTTTCCATTAGGTACCTTAAGGGCCCAAGTAATCATATACTTGCCCAAAACCGGTACAGGTTTTGGGCACGTGGACCCTCCGGGGTAATCATATGAGCTACAGTCTAAACTCCTAGTATCCCCATCTAAATAAACCCTATAGTACTCCCCTACATAATCCCTACATAATCCCCTATATACACGCCCTTCAACGAGTTTAGACTACAGTACATATGGGACATAGTGACGGGTTGGCCCTTGGGCTTGACCATCCTTCACTTAACCCGCGTTTAAGGTGTAGGATTTAGGAACAGGGACTGGCTAAGGCACTGTAGTAGAGAAGACCCGAGTTTCGCAACAACTCACTACCACCCGGTTTCTTTCGATTTTTGCATGTGATTTTCCATCATTGGCAGTAATATTATTCTCCAATCTGTGCTATCCTCTTATGAACCCTGCTACTTTTTTCCTACATAACTTCCTTTGCCCCTTGTATCACCCCTTTGAAGAGATCTTAAACCCTAACTTTAGCCGCGTGTCCCAAGAACTTGAACCTTAAACCCTAAACCCTACAGCATTGCTCCAAGGATGAGGCAAGATGAGGAGGAGATGAAACAGCGCATGGAGCTTTTAACTCAGTTTGGTTTAGGGCTTAGGGTTTACGGTTTAGGGTGGGGTTAAGGGTTAGGGTTTAGGGGTATGACCCCCGTAACGGAGAATCAATTGCAACAGAACATGGAATATTGAATGGGAACTGGGATTTTGTGGTGGTTTAGGATTACGCTTTCCCAAACTTAGGAGTACTTTTTTGGGGGGTTTTGGGGTCCTTTTAATAAGGGTTATAGCATTTTGGGGACTATGTCGGGGTTCCCCATAGGCCCCATATTAACATGGCAGTTTCCGAGAATAGGGGTTCCCCCATATAGAACCTAAAAACCCTTCACCCACGCATCGGCCCCCAGCGATCTTCGCATAACCCCCCAGCACCAAAACCAAACTCCCAAAGCCACAAATTTAAAATCCCAAACCCCGATCCCACTCCTCTGAACCTTCAGATCCCAAAGCCATAAGGCCCGTAAAGCACGTACCCAAAGGGTCCATGTAGCTGTATGGTATATACTTGGACTTTACAGTAGCTATATGAGAAATTCGTTTGGCCCTAAGTATATTGCGGTTTCCCTAAAAAGGGGGACCCGTATCTAGACCCCAATATACTATACAGTCCTTATAGGGACCCCCAAAAAAGTACACCTAACTTTGGGACACCCCCCGTATACTATATACCTACATGGACCTTTTGGGCCCAACCAACCCTGAAGCCTATCAAAGCCCATCTCACTGAGACTCAGGTCTTTCCGAGCAGACTGCGACAAGCGCATGAAGGAGGCATAAGAATCGTACTAAGAGGAAGAATAGTACTATTCAGAACTCCTACTAATAACGATGTAATGATGATGATAGTGATACTAATGTGTTTTTTGCTGCCGGGATTCCCTTCATAGGGCTTTCTAGGGGTAACGGAGGGGCCAACATTATGGCTCGAACTTCCGTCTGCTTGTTGCCCTTCGTTCCTTGCTAACCAGAACTATGCCAAGAGACGCGAGCTCAAGCGTCGAAATCTCATTCTTGCTTGCCACTGCAATGCCCAATCTAGTCCTTACTGCACCTCCGCGCAGGTTTATCTAGCTGGCATGATTGTCCTGAAGCTCGAGACCGAAAAGGAAAACCGTTTGGGCAACTCCCGGAACACGTCTTTCTGAGGCAAAAAGGTGAACATTTCCGTGGGCATGATGCAAATTATCTTTAATTAAGATCCCAGCAGCTTCTCATGTTTATTCCCGATACTACCGATATCACCCCCACATCCCTCTATAATCCTACATTCTCCATGTATGATAGTTGCGATGATGGCCAGGCATGGTCTGTAACAGGTATCGTGGGCTGGAGACGATACCTGGCACTAGTGCCTACAGCTTAAGTAGCCCACCTCTAAACTAGGAGGCATTACCTATGCAAGTGTAGGTAGAGCGGGGGTGTCTTTTTATGGTGCGGCCAATATGATCCTTATGGGGTGCTCTCTAGCCACTC
This sequence comes from Symbiodinium pilosum, assembly GCA_905231905.1. NCBI lineage: Eukaryota > Dinophyceae > Suessiales > Symbiodiniaceae > Symbiodinium > Symbiodinium pilosum. The sequence goes on from CAJNIZ010004120.1 coordinate 8,085, forward strand.
TAGCCCCTACGGGTTTAGGGTCTAGGGTTTCGGGTTTAGGGTTTAGGGTTTATTATACATTTCTTTCTCTGTATATATGCCGTGTGTCTTGTGAGAACGCCCCTCAGCGTGTGGACAGGAAGAGGAGGCGATGAGTAAAATGAAGAAGGAAATTCACAACAAAGCCCACGAACAGGCTGGCACTGGCACTTAGGCGATGATGGTACTTGAAGAGTTTGAGGATAAGTATAACCCAGTAATAGCTGGTACATATAAGTTCTAATCCAGGTATAACCACATGGAGTGAGTTGGTGGCTTCCGGTTTCGGGCAAGTATGGGCTGGGGTTCCAGAAGTCCAGAATTGGCATGCAGGGGATTGTGGTACGGAGATTGGAGGGAAAAGGCATTGGTGCCTTCATATACAAGATCCCATCTTTTTGCAGGAGTACTTGCAAAGGGCTTCTGATTGCCCTTCCCTCCATTCCAAGTGTGCTTCTTCCTAAGAACATGTCCACGCGGTGTAGGGATACCAAGGGGGACCGTGTGAGGACTGGATGAGCCATGTTTGGAGTATTCCCAGGGAATAACGGATACGTGAGGCTTGTCACCAGTTCTTCTGAAATCTCAAGCAGGGTCTTTTTTGAACACAATTATTCTCTTCCCTGTAACTGTCCAATTACATACATGGTGGTTGTGAAGCAAGGATGCCAGTGGAAACGGGGGAATACAGTGAGGAGATTGGGAGGTGCCTGCGGAATGATGTGGCGGTACTTGCGACAGACTCCCGACACCTGAACTATTTTTTGTTCACATTCCCCCGGCCCTCTCAAATTCCCGAAGGATCTTCATGCAGCATGTTGTTAATGCCCCTATTCCATCTAGTCCCTCAATCCGACAAAGTGGTGCCGCAGCTTGATGCACCCTTGGATATCCACGTACCCGCCCGCAGGTGGCCCGGGAGCAGCAGGCGGCCGAGAGGCGTGTGGCCGAGATCCGTGCCCAGACAGAGGCATTTAGGGTTCAGAGCTTCAAATCGGCGATATGTAGCATGAAGATGCTGCACCTGTATGTATGTATGTATGTATGTATGTATGTGTGTACATGTATTTAGATGTGGCACATAGATCATACTTAGGAGTTTATGGCCCAGGGTTGAGGTGGTAGGGTTTGGGGATTGATTAGAGATTAGGGTTTGGGCCCATTTTGCGGCTCACAATACTAAGGACTGTACCACCAGCAAAAAATCATTTGACCTGGGCAATGCTGAATATTCCCAATACAACGCGCATGCAAGTACAATGTCCTTAGGTTTACCGAGGTCTCAGGGTTTGAGGTTGTAGCGAGGCAGTCATGCGGTTCGGAGCTTACACTGTGCGAACGCGACGTTCTGGTTCGGGGGTCTGGATGCTAGATGTCGGATGATTAGTGGCTCTTTGGCTTGAGGTTTCACTCATTGGGGCAATATTAGGGTTATATTGGGTTGAGGGTTTAGCGTATATATTGGGTTTATATGGGGATGATGGAAAACAGGATTGAAACTACTATGATAGGGGTTTGTTAAGGTCTTCCTGGAATCAATGGTTCATGGTTGCACACGGCGTGAAATGAATGGCTTTAATGTTGATTTCGTTGGAAAATTTACCCAAGCAGCAGCCCTGAATTCCAAAATCAGACCTAACCCCATAGGTCCGTAAGACCTAACCCCATAGGTCCGTATAACATCTAATGTAGAAGCCTGCATAATTACCAGTCTCATTTCCTTGCTCAAGCTTAAAACATTTAGCAATGTAGTAATAATCTACTCCAAACGACCTTGTTCCACTCATGTAATCCCCTGCGCTCTCACCGTTGCTTTTTTTTTCTCTTTATCTGGTTGTAATCCCTTGTGTTGTATCCCGAAACCCTAAGCCCTAAACGCTATTGATCCCTATATATCCCTATATAACCCTATATAATCCCCTTGAAGTATTTATCCCTAGATATCCCTATATAACCCTATTTAATCCCCTATGTTACCCTATGTAATCCCCTATGTAACCCTATGTAATCCCCCATATAATCCCCTATATAACCCTATATAATCCCCTAAATGACAATCCCCTAGATCGCTATATAATCCCCTATGTAAGCATATATACATATACATATATATATATATTACCCTATACAATCGCCTATATAACCCTATATAGTCCCCTGTATAATCCCCTCTATAACCCTACATAGTCCCCTGTAAAATCCCCTATATAACCCTACATAGTCCCCTATATAATTCCCTATATAACCCTATAACCCTGTATAATCCCCTTAAAGGGCCCCGAACCCCAAACCCTACAGGAGCAGCTGCGCTCAGAGCGCGAGGTCTCGGACAGCGTCCGTCACGCCTTGGAACCCGGGGGATGTCCCGAAGAGTAGGAACTCCAGGGATTAGGGGTGGCTAGGTTCAGGGTTTAGGGGTTTAGGGGTTTAGGATTTAGGGTTCAGGGAACTTCAGATTAAAGCGTTTGGGCTTTAGGGTCCCTTTGCAGAGGTTACTAGAGTCCTATAGGGGTTATATAGGGATGTAGGGGCCATGTAAGGTTGAGGGTCAGGAGCTTTGGGCTTGAGATGCTTCAGGTGTACAGGATGGGTGGTTGTCAAAATTATGGTCCCTTTTTGGGTACCCTACATATTAGGTGCCGTATGAGAATGGGGACCCAAACAGGGACCATCATTTTGACAACCACCCATGTTGTGTCAGCTGATGGAATTGGAGATGGCTTGGTGATTGGGGCTTGCGACTGCGCTCTACGTGTTCAACGGCTAGTTTAGAGTGCGCAGACTGGGATGAGTTTTGTTGCAGCAGTACAGTGAGCAGCTTAGCCTGCTGGTTTCTCTGGTCTTCAGCGGGTGGTAGGTAGCGTAGTCGCAATCACAAGTATTTCCTCACCAGTTGGCATGGAATGTTTCAAGCGTACGGCTTAGCTCAATGGATCTTAGCAGGGATGCGGGAGATACCATGGACCATGGAGGCCTCTTACAGTTTGATGCCTTGGAAATCCACAGGGATCCTTCCACAGCATCACCATCAACGCCATCATATGTGCTTTCTAGAGCGTTTACTTGGTGCGAATGCTTGCCGAAAGTTCCTGCATTTCGCGTCCGCCTTTTGCTTGTACATGGAAGCTGCATTTGCACAGTACTGAACTTTCACAAGCATGAACCAGATGATACATAGTTTGCCTCCTCATATCTAGCAGCCATCAGGACACCAGGCTTGCCAGGGAGAATGGTTCTGGGTTTTGAAGTAAGGGAGGTTTCCCAACAACCAAGCAGGCACGACACTCTAGTTTTGGGGGTCATAAGTTCATGCCCCTTTGTATTGGTCTGTCTCACTCGGCTGTACAGCTTTTGGAGGACACAAAGCCCAAAGCCCTTCCTTGAAACCACGTTATCGTGCACGTACATCACCTACCAAACGCCATGTTTGACATGTACACTAGATTCCTGAACTGCCAACTTGCTATGGCCCTGTACGAGACTCTTCGGCGCTAGCATCGGGCTGATGCACTGGAGACATGCCCGCAGGTTTAGAGAGGATATGCCCCGGGGCTAAGACACAGGAATTTGCAAGATTGTGATGGGCCGCAGCGAGGTCCCAGTTGTGAACGTCTCCATATGTCTTGGAGGCATATGCGGGGGCTCAGTTTTGCAGACATGCCATACTCAAATTGTGTAAGATATTCCGAGGTCTAGGCGGATCTGTCTACGCTTCAAAGGGGCCTGCTTGTAATCAGCCTCGCGCTGGAAAGAAGAGTGCACGAGCCTTGTGACTTGTGGCTACGCTGCAGGTGGATGGTATCAACATAACGGGCCGTGCCCATTTGGGCCTCTACTAAAAGGCGTGAACTGCTCATTGCAAACAACATATTTATTGTGGACTCCTCCGATGGCTATTGTACATACAAAATCTTGCAAAATCTACCAGAAATCCTCCCGTTCGAGCACAAAACACGCATGACGCACGAAACTGCAACAGAAAGTACTGCGTGAGAATGTTGAAGCTGACAAGTAACTACTCTGTGTAGAGTTGTAGGTACCAGAACCATTTGAGGCGTTCCCCTCATCCACTAATAGTGACCACAAGGCCTAAACCCTAAATCCTAAGCTGGCTGCCGTTATGGCCAGCGCGTCCCCTCTGATGAGTACAGAGGGGTGAGGTGGGCACAAAATGAGCTATAGTCTGAACTCCTTCAAGGGGCTTACATACGGGATTATATAGGGGAGTGTTATAGGGCTTTTTAAGGGGGATACTAGGAGTTAAGATTACAGCTCAAATTCATGGAGGAATCATCCGTTAATATTCGGATTACAGCTCGCGTTCTCCCAGCCCAGCATGGCAAAGCCCCCAAACTCCAAGATCCTGGAAGCATAGTGTTCAGCTGAAATCCTAAGACCCTAAGCCTGGATCCCTTGACCCTAACTTCCGATGCGTAAGCCCTCGACTCGACTTAGCTTAAACCCTAAGCGCCAAGTCAAGGATCTACACCCGGAAACATAAATCGTAAACCCCATTCAACAAGTTATCTATAAACAGGAACACTAAGCCCTAATTCCAAAATCTTTTGAAAGGAAGGCCAGCAGTGACACTCATGAGGATGGCATCCACGGCCGAGTGCCAGAGACTTAGGTGACGCGGTTTTGGGGTTGCGGGTCTCATGGCTCGGGCATGGGGAAAGCACGGAATGACGCCAGAATTGTTATGGCACATTTGCCCGTGGGCATGGCATGACGTGGGGTGCCTTGGCACGGCATGTTGAGATATCACAGGCTGTATATAATGGGCTTGCTTGGCACCCATTTGCGGCCCCCTCATTTCTTTCTGCTTGTATGACGGCTTGGCATAACATGTTGGCGCGCGGGATGGCATTGCATATTCGCAAGGTCTAATCCATCACCTGAAATAGTAGCTCCATTTCATTTTCCATTATCCCTTCATCACCCCCTATATAGCCCCTAATGCGGTGATCATGTATGGTAATTTCCCTAAATAGGGGGACCCAATATAGACCCCAATATACTCTATAGTCCTTATTATAGGGGCCCGCAAAAAGGTACCCCTAATATTGGAAAACTCCCTTAAAGAATCCCTACCTAGAAAGGCCAGGGAACCCCAAGAATATAGTAGGTATATAATAGGAATATACCTACCAGGGGCCTTATATTCCATTATATTCCTGCTATATTCTTGGGGTTCCCTATTTGGGGTTCCCAGTAGAGTCCCTTTAACCTAATTCCCTTCTCGAGGTTGAGCCACAACAACAGCCTTCACATCGCCAGCAGCTGGAGCCTGTCCCAGGCAACCTTAGCAACTACAGTCGCAGTTCATGTAGACCCCTGATTCATCAACCCCTTCCATTTAAGGGCCTTAATATGGGGATCCCTATTATGATCCCTGTAAAGGAAAGGGGGTTTATTAATCATGGGTCTCGGTTAGGGTCTAGGTATGCGGATAGTTCAGGGCTTAGGGGTGTTGATTTAGAGTTCAGGATAGGTACGAGAGGGTACTGTAGAATATTGTAGACTTCAGGACTTAGGCGCGTTGACTTCAACTTCAGGGTAGGCATTGGGCTTAGCGGCTTTTCAAATTAAAGTGAAGGCCTACTTTGGGGCTTCTGTGGTGGCCAACAGGGGACCCTACTTCGTGAAGTTTCTACGTGAGTGGCCTTGGGCTTAACACCGTTTAGGGTTTAGGGTTTCTGGTTTTCATGTGGGAAGGTTTGAGCATTCCTTGTTTTGGCCAGCTTGGACGGCGTCACTTACCTGGGCCAAAAACATGGAACTCAACCAGGATCATGCGTTCCAAAGACGTACACGTGGATATGGAGCCGCTCAGGGCATCTTTGCACATTCCCATGATGCTCTCGGCTTGTTTCGTAATAGTCCCCCTCAAATAGATAGAATATGGTTTTGGGTATCTTTTAATAAGATCCCCATATACACCATATTCTATCTACTTAAGAGGGACCATCGCCCCTTTCAGCCACAGAAAAAAGGCCAAGGTGCAAACCCAAAGCCACTGGACGTCTCGGGTTTCCATGAACTCCCTTATCCCTATGACCACGATATGCTATGCATCTTCTTTCCCATTATCCCCCTAAAGCCTGAATCCTATATAACCCCATTGTAGCAGTTTCCATGTTCTTTTCCATTATCCCTATATATATTGCCCAAATGGTCCCTAAATAGTCTTAATATAGCCCTAATGTAACCCTAGTATAACCCTAATATAACCCCGACATAACCCCAATATAACCCCAATGGGTACAAGGATCTTAGCACGCCAACCTCCCCTTGCCGCTGGGGCGGCGGAAGCACGCTATTGAACATCCCAACGCTATTGTAGGGTATACACTAGGGTTACATACGGGTTATATTGGGACAATGGAAAAGAAAATGGAACCTATTAGTAATTATATCATATAGGGTTATATACGGGTCATACAGGGACTAATGGAAAAGAAAATGGCAACCATATGGTAGTTTCCATTTTATTTTCCACTATCTCTATACAACCCCAATACTTTAGCTCACTCCCTGCACTAAGGCGCGTGGATACACCCCGGCTGATAACTCGGATGGAGAGGTGCTCTTCAAACATTACATGGGCTGCATGATCTGTCATTGCGTTCCTGGGAATTCTTCTCACTCTAATTCACGAACCGCCTATTTGCAGGGTTTTCAGAGACCAGGCTAACAATCGTAGCAGAATGTAGAGGCTCCATGCTGTTGATGCACGTTTCGATTGGTTATGCATAACGGCTTTCTTGGAGCCACTTTACATGAAGGACTGGGCAAGTAGCAAGTTTCAGTTGGACTCGCAAAGTCCAACCCAGAGGCCATGACTAGTTTCCGAGCCCTTCGGAATTAGATTGAGGGTTTCCCAAAATTAGGGTTACCCTTTTGGAGGTCCCCATATAATGATGATTATAGTCTTTAGGGTCTATATTGGGGCTTCCCCATTTTTGGAAACTGCAGTATTCGCTTCTGTGGGAATAACCCAAAGGAAAAAGATCACAAGTCTCTTGTCGGTGTAAGGAGTGCGGTAATGAGCAGAAGCTTGTTACATGTACCGCTCCACCTTAAGGAACTGCAGGACCCCTACAGCTACACTGCGCCCGTTCCTAAACCTTCAGAGCCAAAGCTTTCCCCCCCATACAATTGGTTCGGCGTTTAACCTGGCTGCCAAAATACGTGGAATTGTTTAATGGGTTTCGGGCCATTTGTTTTCCTACTTTCACGGCCTAGGTAGGCTAGATTTGAGGGAGTCAAAACTGCTGGATGCAGGATGCGATCTCTGAGCTTACAGAGGACGACACCGGTACCAGCGACGATGCTGCGACTGGGTTTGAGTAAGGGTTTTCCCAAAATGTGGGGTCCTCTTAAAAGGGGTTATATAGAGTTTGTACAGGGACATGTAGGGTGTAGGGTTTCCCAAAATTAGGGGTCCCTGTTTAGGAGTCCCCAATATCGGATTACAGTATTTTGCTGTTTATATTGGGGTGCCCCATTTATGGAAACTATCAGTTTGCCCTTATTGAAGACAACCTTGTACCACCATAGGTCCTGTTAACCCTCAACCCTTCATAGTCTGTCTTTGGCTTCATGAGGTACGTCTTACGTTTTTTGTGTGGCAAGGCAAAATGGTGTGTGTGTGTGTGTGTGCTTATTACAGTTCAGAATACATACGTGGCCTTGTCTAAGTCACGCGCTTAAAGCCCTGAATACTACACAGCCTTTACCCCAGAACCCAAAGGCTTCCGATACCCACGGCGCCTCCTGCTGGTATTATTCCTCGGTTTTCTGCTACGAGCCCGACAGGGCGGAGCTCAATTGGAAGGAGGTCCCTGGAAGCTTTGGACTTGGGGAATGGTGGCAGCAGGAAAGCGGGGAGCGGACAGTACGGAAATGCCAGATCCTTACAAGGAATAAAAGGGGAATACCTTCAGTGTTCAGGTTCGTTGATGGAAGATTTTAGGACTTGGAGTGGGTGTAGGATCCAGGGTGGTGCGTTCAGGGAACGCGCTCTGGCCATGCTTATGCCTGAAATCTGCACGTTTCGGACCTGTTGTGGCATATTATATAGATATACATAGATATATATACTGCGTAGAGATATATATAGATATATATGTATACATGATGACATATGTGTTCGTGTTACAGCCAAATGCTGCACCTTGGGGGCAAGGAACTTCAGCAGGTAGGGATTGTTCCCAGAAGCCTTCTAGCCAGGGCATGGCAACTTAGCGAAGAGCTCTAAACTCACCGTGGGGAACGCAATGAAGAAGTGGGGGGTGGGCTGCAAACCCTTTAACCCCAATTCCTGGACATGCTTAAAAAATTCCTCTATGCCAGGGTTTTTGGCATGGGCATACATCTTCCGGGTTCCTAACAGGTGGTTCCAGATGATTCTTGTCCTGAAGCTGGCATGGAGGGCAGGGGACACTTGTACATTCTTTGCTGCATCAGCCCGGCAGGTGGTCGCGCAACTTGGCTTGAAACTTCAAGAGTGGGCAGCCTCCATGTTGATGTGTGAGGACGGCAAAAGCATCTATGGGGTTCCTGGAGGGTTCTCCGGGGGCTTTAGTTCCATCGCAGCTCATCCAATGGCCACTCGAGGCATTTCGGGTTTTCCTTTTTGGAGCTCAGGGATCACCGTCTAATGTCAGACATGCAGAACCACTCTGTCATCTCCAGGGCACGGGTCTAGGATGATCATATGTGCTTCTACGCCGGAAACTCAAGTAGATTCGAATCCGCAGTCAACGCGGTCCATGCAGCCTGGGTTGCCAGCTCGCCGTCTCAGCACCTGCCTATCTCGTCTTGAAAGAGTTTAGATCCGACCTCCATATCTGAATATCCCCAATGACTGGGCAGGCCTCCAGTGGTATATGGAGTCCTCATTCAAGGGTAACCTTACGGACATTGGGTCGGAAAGGCAACGCTGTTTGCAAGAGATGTGTGGAGAGTTGCTGACATACGTTCCCTTTTGTTCCATCCGTTTTGGGGAAGCGATCAGCCTTTGCCCCAGTAAGGCAGGAGCGGGAGTTGATCAGAAGTATCTTGGCTGCAGGCATAGGATGTAGCAAAGTCTGGTGGGAGGGGGGGGGTGTTATCAGGGGCTACTGGCATCAGAAACAAGGCGAACAGCTTTGGACATGCCAGACCCTGTTTTGGGTATTTCAATGGCCCATACCGTAACTGGGGTGCGGTTGTGGTACATGGAAATCCGCATGAAAGTGGTCAAGTTGTCACCAGATTCATCAGATGATACCTCAGGAACGGTCATGCATAGAATTCCGCATTCTCATGCCCTCGGTTGTGACATTCATGTCGCAACAGGAGACGTGTGCGACTCATGTTTCTCGATGTTAGTGATATGGATGTACTGCTTCCAGCTGGCCCCTGCCTCAGCACGAGGGTCTCAGCAGCAAAGAAACTCTCCAAGTTGTTATTGGCCTCCTGTGGTTCTACATACCGCTAGGCTAGAATGCTTAGACGTGCGCTAGATCACTGCTGATTCTCTCGCGCTGTAATTTCGTAAAAATGTGGCCTCCCTAAAGTCAGCCTGGACTCCCTCAGGCGATCAGTAGATGATTCTTATGATTCCTTAAGCACAAGAGGTCCTTGAGAGTATGGGGATGGTCCTGTGACAGTACATGCCAGAGAAAGAATCTAAGCACCCAACGCTGTCATGGAGGGTCAGCATCCTTCGAGCAGCTCCTGACTTGCAACTGTGGGGGGCATAGGGTGGTTCCACACGCTTGGGACAAGTGTTGTTTAAAGCTGGCACTTAGCAAGGAACTATAGAAATGGTCCTTGCTCTCTCATGCCCAAACCTTGAGCTATGCATAATTGTGTCTGTACCGAATCCCAATATAGCTCCCGAACCCTTCAACCCAGGGGTCCCTGCAGTCGTTGCGCCCGAAATCCGAGCCTCGAATTGCACCACCAAGAAGTCGAAACACAAAAAAGAAGGTTTCAAACTGGCAGAATACTAAGAGCTGAAGCCACGCAAGCCTAGTCGCTGAATCCTCAGCTTCAACTAAAGAACTCTACATAATGAGCATCAGGGATCAGATTCTATTTTTCAGATTATTTAGTACAACTCAAGCAACTCAAGTAGTCGAATTAGGGGAAAATCCCTAGACCCCAATCATAAGTCCAATCCATCAAAGCACTCACCACGGAAGCGAGGCAAGCGGGAGCAACTCAAACCAGGCTTGAACGAGGCCCCTTCTGTACGGGTCTCCCGGTTTAGGGATGTGGGCTTGGGGATTAGGATTTTGGGATTCGGGGTTTGGGATTAGGGTTTTGGGTATTGGGTGTAGGGTTTCGGGATCAGGGTGTTCAGGTTGTAGGGTTGTGGGATTAGAGTTTTTCGGATTGGGTTTTCGGGCTTGGGGTTTACAACTATTCAGGGCTGCTTCGTTGGGGCATCCATAGTATTGATTATAGTATATGGGGGTCCTCTATTGGTGGAATCTGCAAAAGGAGACAGGGAGGGTTTAGGCCAGTCAGGTTTTCGGGAGAAGGGCTTAGGCGTGAGGGATGAAGGTTGCGGTGTTACCCAGAGGGTCCAAGTACCCAACAATAAGGTGCTTGGGAGTAGGCTAATAGTGATTGCAGTGCAGGTTCTGGGCAAGTATATGATTATTGGGTACTTGGACCCTTTGGGTCATTTGATTCGATGGTTTCAGGGCAGGTGTCAATGATATAGGCCGTGTCGGGCTTCTGCTTGTTTAGCATTCCCTCCCTCACAAGGATTTTAATACGGCCTCTTAAGTAGAGAATCGCCATCAGAACTTTGGGAGGGCATTTCTGACATTCGCACGCGGCTGTAAGGTTCCAAGATAGCAGGTTGCCCGCTTCATGTTGGAAAGTGTGGGATCCAATCTAGAGAGAGGCTTAAAGAAGGACCAGCATCCCGGGCCAAGATACCTTGTAGAATTGTTGTGTCGAGTGCCTCAAGTAGAAACTCAAGATGATAGTGGTAGTTATCTGGTCTCCTACATTCATAATCCCCTAAATGCCCCTGTCTAAATCCAGTTTCCATTTCATGTTCCATTTTCTTTTCCATTTGATTCTCCATCGTTGGTGTATAGATATGTCCTTGTTCATCCCTATTCATGCAGGGCTTTGGCTAAGAGTTTGGTTTCGTTTGAGCAAACCTCCCCTTAAGGAAACCGTCCTAGGTCCTACTATAAGAAGGCTCCTTTTTCTTCGCTGGTTAAGCTCCGTTGCAAATAGATAGCATGTAGAAATTGGGGTGGCTCACCCTAAACCCTAAACCTATAGTCCCCCTTGAGTAGATAAAATATGGTTTTGGTATATAAAAGAAGATCCCCATATACCCCATAGTCTATCTACTCAAGGGGATACTATATCCCCAGTATATACCCTATTCTAATATAGTAGTTGCCATGTACTTTTCCATTATCCCTATATACACCCCATAAATATACCCCATATTCTATCTGCTTAAGGGGTACTATAAACCACCTTATGTTGAACTGGAGGATGACAAACATCAAGTCCAAAACCTCGTCCTTCGTTTGTTTCTATTGTTTAGGGGAGGACTCTACACCCTTAAAAATCCATCTACGGAACAAGGACTGCAGCCCAACCTCCAATCCCCAAGAAGTCCTAAACTCTGAGCCAGGCTGTTGACCCTCAGCTCAAAACCTGACGTACTTAAGGAGGACTGAACTCCAATATATGCCCTAAGATACTACAGTAGCTTCCATGTTCTTTTACATTATCCCTATATAACCCCAACATATGCCCTAATATACTAAAGCAGCTTCCATTTTCTTTTCCATTATTTCTGTATAACCCCAGCATATACCCTAACATATTATAGTAGCTTCCATGTTCTTTTCCAGACTCATGATAGGCACCTTTCTCCATTGCCTTCTCTGGCGGAGGCCCAGAGACTGGGGGCAGGGCCAAGCTAACAAAGCTTCAGGGCAAGAGGTTTAGTGAGTGTTTCCCAGGATTAGGGGTACCATTGTTGGTGGCCCCAATAATAAGGATTATAGTATGTTGGGGTCTACATTGGGGTCCCCTTACTTAGGGAAACTACCAATTGCGGGGTAGGGTTGCAGAGGGGCCAGGGTCTAGGGCGTGTGGGCCCAGTCTTCAGGAAGCATATTTCGAAAGTGGGTATAGGTTTTAGGCTTGACGCCTCGAAATCCGTCGAACAGACCAAAACGTTGTCACGTGTCCCCTCCTTGCTTACTGAAAGCTGTTAGGGTTTGGAACTTAAGGTTTGTGAGCTCCAATACCGAAGCTCTTTGAGAACCCCGAAGCCGCATCCGGCGCCGCCTTGTTTGGGTCCTTACTACAATGCAGAAAGTACCTGGACCCCCAAAAGTAGGTAAAATGATAGCCCAGAACCCCTACGAATGGTCTAAAATGTCATCGCTCTACACATTTTTGGGGTTTCAGGTAATTCTAGGGCAGTCAAGAATGAAAAGGAGACCACAGTTTTGACAACCTACCACATGATATGGGTACTTAGGTTTAGGGTTTAGGGTTTAGGGTACTTGAACTCTTTGGGACTGAGATCTCTCAACTTAAAAACTCACCTGTAACCTCAACTATTGCCCGTTATTATGGAAGTTATTATGGAATATATCTCTCTACACCTACTACTTACTGGGTAATCACTACTTAGTGGCAAACCCTACCTTCAACCCCTACTCCGCGCAGCTTAAGGGCAGTTAACGCTTACTTAGCAGGCAGAACAGGTAAAGATGTGGGCAAATTCGGGTTGAAGGTAAACCCCTAAAAACTAGATAACATTGCACGTTCTTTTCCATGATGCAAACCCTACGTGTCCCCTATATAACCCCTCTACAGGGTTACAGATAAACCCTAAACCCTACATGACTCCTTTTAAGTTGTCAAGGGCCACAGGCAAAGCCTAAACCCTAAACCCTACATAACCCCATTAAAAGGCTGCAGGTAAACCCTAAATCCTATATAACCCGTTCAAAGACTACAGGCGAACCCTAAGCCATCAGAGGCGTGCGTGCTGCTGCCTTCCAGGCTGGTGTTCTCTGGCGCCTTGCCCAGGCAGGGTTTAGGGCTACTGTCCTTCACAGGGTTGCTGTTGCGTTGCCACTACATGTAGGGTTTAGGCTTTAGGCATTGGGTTTGGGTTGTTTTGGTTTGGGGGTTTGGGGTGTAGGGACTGTAGGGGTCTAAGCGAGACGCGCAAAGGGATGAGGTTGGGAATTGAGGATTTCAGCGTTTAAGGAAATTGCGGCAGAGGATTTGGGGTTCGGTTTAATCTGGGGTTTGAAATGTAGGGTTAGCGGGTTGGGATTGAAAGGTCTGATTTTAATGCTCATATGGAGATGACATGGGTCCTTTCAATCTGCACAGGGTGGCTCGAAGCCTTTCCTCTCATCCTCCATCTACAGCTAAAGTTTTTTGACCCCAACATTTCTTCCGAAATCGTGATGTAATCCCCAGAAAACTTGTGATAAATCCTTGCGTCTACTCCCTAAACCCTAAACCTTAAACCCTAAGCCCATAAAGTCCTTTGCGGTCTTTGGTATCATCCCAGAGCACCGACCGCCCCAAATAATTCAAAAAAAGACCACCTGTAACAAGGTCTCATTTTGACATGGTTGCTCCTTTCTTACGTAAACGTTTATAATGAAAATTACCCCTTTCAAGGGGTGCCTAGCTTTATGTTAGGCATGCTTTATTGGCTAAGTTGGGTAGCCTCCCCAAAGCCCTAAACCTTAAGCCAAAAAGCCCTAAACCCTAAACCCCAAAACCCGAAACCCTAAAAGCCCTAAACCCTAAGCCCTAAACCCGAAACCCTAAAAGCCCTAAACCCTAAGCCCTAAACCCGAAACCCTAAAAGCCCTAAACCCGAAACCCTAAAAGCCCTAAACCCTAAGCCCTAAACCCGAAACCCTAAAAGCCCTAAACCCGAAACCCTAAAAGCCCTAAACCCTAAGCCCTAAGCCCTAAACCCGAAAACCT
>CAJNIZ010004121.1:9977-22108 GCA_905231905.1 Symbiodinium pilosum
AACCCCAAACCCTAAACCCACTACCCTCTAGGAGCCCAGGCCTTCGGAGCAAAGGCATGCCAGTAATCCTGCATGTTCTGGGTTGCTGTTAAGGAACTTAAATTAAGTTACTATATTGGGGCAACCCTATTATTTACTATATATACCCATTAAGGTAACTTAAATTCAGTTCCTTAACGGCAACCCAGTAGGGCTCTGGGGTTGGGGGTTTAAGGTTTCCAGTAGAGGATTTTAGGGTTGGGGGTTTAGGGTTTACAGTTGAGGGTTTATAGTTTTAGGGTTTACGGTTGAGGGTTTAGGGTCCAGGAACGGTGGTCAAGAGGTAGATGAAAGGTCTCATAGCCTGCGTGAAGTTGAACAATGTATGCTTTGACGCGGCAATATCCTTCAAAACGACTGTAAGACCTTGAAAGATGTTCTACAAAGGTGTCCTCTCATGTTTGCTTGGTAAACCACACTTGGAGGCTCTTTGAAATCCTTAAATCACAGATGCACACTTTGGTAGAGCTATAGTTTCCAAGTAAGCTGCTGTGGATCTCCAAGTAATATAATCCCTAGTAAATACACCATTATGCTATAGAAGTTTCCATTTTCTTTTCCATTATCCCTATAAAACCCATATATATATATATACTCTATCATACTATAGACTATCCCTGTTAAATGAATAGGGTTTAGGGTTTAGTGTTCGACCCATTTCCGCTCATCCCAATGAAGGTAAGGAGTGCGCTAACAGCTGACATACAACTCTGGGCTGTTTTTCGTTCTTAAGCCCATTAGCCGATGCCCTGAATAGTACAGCATCTGGTAGCTTCCATAAATAGGGGGGACCCCAATATAGACCCCAAAATACTATCATCCTTATTATTGGGACCCCCCAAAATGGTACCCCTGTTTTGGGAAACACCCATATAGCATTTGGGGAATGAAAAACTTGGACCCCGAACTTGAAACCCTCACCCTTGAAAAAAGGAGACCTACCAGGACAACGCATTTTGGATGCAACCACCTGTTGTGATACTTCTGCAGCAGCGCTTTCTCAACATCAGTAGTGCCACATACTCGCACAAACTTGCGGGACTTGCGGCTTACAAGGTAGAGTGCTCCTCAAACTGCAACCGTACAACTGCTTGTGATTACTCCAACATCCCCACCCTGCCGCCATCCATGAAAGCTTGCCGCAAAGCTTACCGCTCTAAACCCCTAAACCGTAAAACTCTACACCCCTCTAGATCCCCATATATTCCCGTGTATCCCCCTATAACCATATATACATATATATATATATAACCCCACTTCACATCAGGCTTCGTGACTGGGCATTCAAAACGAAAGGGCAACTTCAGCAGTTGAAGCATCCACAAACCGGCATTAGCCCAACATCGCCAACGTCCGTGAGCTTCAAATTCAGTCTGCGCCTTGTTCTGCAGGTCCCAGAAGATGTAGCCTAGGCTGGATTAGGGAATGAACGCTTTCAGATTCGCATGCTTGCAGCTGTTTGAGTTTCATCTACAGAGCCTTTGCCTGGCACGCTCAGATCCTGGACAAACGTCTGAGGGTTTGGTACAGCTGTCCCTGGGCAGCCTTCGGACTTTCAGCAATGGTGATGCGCGGTGTACTTTAACACTCCCGACACCCCAGCTCAGATGACATATCCCGGATGGCAAACCAAGTATATTGAGAACGTTGGGGATTTCGAAGCTGCCTACCAGAAGCCACATGTAAGCGCCAGGCGGGGATCAGGATTTTGGATGTTCATCCACATGTTGACGTTGTTGAAGACAACCTGGCATGGGCGGTTATGTCTGAACTAGGTATTTTACAAATCGAAGTCACCATAGATGGGATTATCGACGATAATCTGGTTATAACTGGGGTGCTGTCTTACCTAGCGCCAGAACCCAGTCGCTTCTTCAACCATAGTTAAACAGAATGACTTGCTAACTTTAGCACAGGAGGTGCAACCGGGCACCAACAAGCGAAAAGGTCAACATATCTGAAATTCCTTGCTGCCAGGACAACAAGAAAGTCACACCATCACCATCCATGTTGCATCCGGAACCCTGAACCATGAAGATTGAATCTTAAATCCTAAGCCCTAAACAAGGGTCCTGGCCTTTACTCAACCTGTACATTTAGCCTCAAACCAGGTCTACTATAATCATGCACCTAGGCAGATGCATGACGAAGCACTGGCCTTATCTATAACCGTAGAATAAGAGACTATAAGAAGATTCCTGATTATCACTTAGGTTGTGCCCTTCTTAGCTATTGCGCTTACAGTGCCAGACATGCCCAATGCACACTCCTTGAAGACACAGCAATGAAACCAACAAAATAATCTGTGACTTGCATATGTTTGCCTGTAAGCAATGCTCAGCTCATATGCCTCCACCGTCTTGTATGGAAGGACAGTGATGGAGTCGTTCATGCCTCTGCCACGGACTTGGACATTGCTAAGGTGTCCGCAATGACCGAGAGTCTTTAAAATGCAGTTGCAGGAGGAATCTCCAGGGAGATGAGTAGAGAATGTGCCTGTTCAATACCACGATTGTATATTGTATGAGAGTCATACGGGGAGCACCTTACCGCAAGCAACCATCCGTCACGGCGAACCTTTGCCCTTGTCGCAGGCAAGAGCAAGTTTCAACGAACACTTTGGGACTCGCAGCATTGTTTTCCGGTGTACTGCAACTAAACCCTAAGCCGTAAACCATGTCAACAGTCAGCTACTTGGGGTATTTTGGTGGGTACAGACTTGGAGGTATGGGCTACCTTTGGGGTGAGGAGAGCTCCTAGGGGAACTTAGGGTTTAGGGGTTAGGGGCTAGGGTTTAGGGTTTAAGGCTTAGGACTTACGGGATTCCCAATGTGCAATGTAGGGATACCCCAGGATGTTGAGATTCAAAGGGAGTAGGGTTTTAGGGTTTAGGGTTTATGGCGTCCCCCTTCTACAGACTGAATCCAAATCACTTAGGGAAACTCCCGTATCTCTTAGACATTGAATGACAATCCGTGCTCAGGCCACTGAATGACACGTTGAAGCGAAGGAGTAAGGAAAATGAGACCTCGCAAAAAAGGGAGAGGAGAATTGAAGGAGTATGTATACCCTCGAATTTCTGATCAGTTTTACAAAGCATCCAACATCCATAGCAAGCACTAAACCATGACCTTGCAGTCACATGAGCTATAGTCTTAACTCCTTAAAGGGGGTTTATTTACGGGATGATATCGGGGTCAACAAGGTGGATACTAGGAATTTAGACTATAGCTCATATGTCCATCTCCGGCAGCACCTTGAACCTGAGGCCCAAAGCTCGAAACCGGAAGCCCGAAACCGCGACGGCCCGAGTTGAAATTCAACTCCCCTGCCCTGAACAAATATAAGCTATAGCCCTAACTCCTTAAAAGGGGTTGTATAGGGACTATATAGGGGAGTACATTAGGGTTTATTCGGGGGATACTAGGAGTTTAGACTATATAGCTCACATGGAATCTCATGCAGGCCTCTTTGAAAGTGACCGTGGTGTCGTGCGAACCCTTCTGTTTGTCGGATGAGCGTAAACTCTAAAGGCTGAACTTCTGGTGAGTATCCAAGGGGGCACCAAACCCTGAATTACACAAAAACAACCTTACATCATACTTCAAATCTTAAACTGCTGATTTTAGTGCACTCGTAGAAATCCGGAAGGCTAGGCTCCATCGGCGCAGGAGTTGAACACTCCCGGCGGTGGAAAACTGCTCCTCCCGACCCTGCATCCGACCAACCCCAGTCAGCGGAGCATATTTCAAAGACCATCTGAGCCATTGTTTCACTGCTGTTTAGGGTTAAGGGTTTGGGGTTTTCCGTTTAGAGTTTAGGGTTTAGGGTGTAGGTATTAGGGTTTAGGGTCTAAACTCCTAGTATCCCCCTTGACAGCCCCTATAGTAGTCCCCTACATAGTCCCCTATATTACCCCCTTTCAGGAGTTTAGACTATAGTCCATCTATCATCCAACACATTCAATTGCAGCACTTGTTCTTTGAAAGAGAACGTCGGCTACAAGAGCTATCCTTGTTTTGGCTGCTACTGATGCTACTACTTCTACATAACACTCATAACATTCAGAAACATTAGTAACCCATAACATTCATGAAATACCCTAAACCCTAAACCCTCAACCTTTTTTCTTAGTCTCCGGCTGGCGTCGAGGTAGGAGTTGTAAGCCTTTGGATGGCCCCAACTTCCGAACAGCTGCTGTTAACTCAGGGTGTGGGTGCTTTGGATTGAAGGGCTTTGGGGTTTAGGATATACAGGCCTTGTGTCTAAGGTTCTTATTAATCTGAAATCATTATTACAACTATTCGTCGTCTTGTCCTGACTGGCATTACTACTTTAATCTTCTAGGTATTATAAGTACTCTTGTTGATGAGTACATTATTCAGCTGGGGGTTCTCAAAATCAGGGTACCGTGGATACACCCTGCATAGGAACTATAAGAAGATTATCAGTGTTCCCTAGAAGTAAAGGGGTAGCTTTGAGAAACTCCTACTCAGCGGTTTAGGGCTTAGGGTCTGGGCTGACTTCATGTGTGGCTGGTCGTGCTGCGCCAAAAGAAAGAAGACCTAAGAAGTCCCGAATGGGCACGGCACTCTGGATGACATCTTTATTGCTATTGGTGCCCTTGTCTCCTCTACTCCCGTTGCTGTCACAGGGGCTCTGGTACGCCATGTGGGCAACGACAGCACCCATCCCATCCACAACTTTTCAATTGCCTACACCCCTCTCTATTAAACCGGCCTCAGAACCCCACTGACAAAGTGCGCAACGTTGCCACTTGCACATCTGACTAATCAGTGAGATTAACCACGAAATCCAAGAAATGACACCTGAAACTGCCAAAGCCCGACCTCTGCATCCACAGTCACACACCTTCACTCCACAACCCCACCCCAAAACCCTACAACCTTCCTGAGGCCCTGAACCCCCAAGTCCAGAAGCCCTGCGTTGCTCTGTGGCTAATAACTTGAGGTATGACTTGAGGGGAGAAAACAATCTGCATCTTGGCAAGGGCAACCCCAAACATGAAAATACATCTAGACATTTAGCCCAGGACCCTAAACTTCAACCGATGCCTCGAAATCAAATTTCTCGCCAGCGTCCAGCTCCACTGCCTCCGACGTTTCAGGGATTTGGGTTTATAGTCCCCCTTAAGTAGATAGAATATGGCTTTGAGTCTATTAGAATAAGATCCCCATATACCCCGTATTCTATCTACTGAAGGGGCACTATACCCTAAACCTTAAATCCTAAATAATAGTTTCCATATTCTTTCCCATTATCCCCATATAAAACCCAATATAACCCTACTTCAGGGGGACTTTCGTGTGTAGGGTCTGGAATGCAGCGTTTGGGGACCCTTAACGTTGTGGTCACAGAAGAGGATATCTAGTGATCTAGTGTATACACCGCTGGATTAGGGCTTAGGGTTTAGGGTTTGGGGTTTAGGGTCTGCATCCAAGCCGGAAACCTTCAAACCCTGAACTCGCAGGTCCTGGTAACCAATGGACCAGCCTGGCTCTGGTTCGGATGGAATGAAAGTCTAGTGGGGTCATAGGGATCTATGCAGGGGTCCATTCCTTCATTCCGTACTGACCTCGCCGGCAGAGAATGAAAGCAAAGCCTCCATTATGTCGTCGTGGTCGTTGTAGACTTCCTCCGCACACCTAGGGGATTTCACGTGACGAAGTGAGAGTTTGGGTTAGCATTCTAAAGCCCTCCAGCAACGACTAAAACGGGTATCTGCATTGCCGGCAGCAGGGCATAACACTATGGATTGTACTTGGTCATACTTGAGGGCTTCCACAACTGGGGGTCCCTTTTTAAGGACACTTAGAACTAGAATAACAGCTATAGCATACCCTAAACCCTAAACCCCAAGCCCTAAACCCTAAACCCCAAACCCTAAACCCCAAACCCTAAACCCAAAACCTTAAACCCAAAACGCTATAGCATAATTGTGGAAACTCCTAAATCGAGTTCAGGATTTCACTTTCCACTTTGAGCCTCTAACTTGGGAACTTGGGGGCATCTCGGGCTTGCAGTTTCTCAATAGCCTCACTTTGCTCTTCAAAAGAAACTGAAAAAGATGCAAGCAGAGATAAAGCCAAAACCCAAAACCGATAGTCCCCCTTCAGTAGATAGAATATGGCTTTGGGTATATTTTAGTAACATCCACACATACCCCATATTCGATCTACTTACGGGGGACTATAATAAACCCAAGGAGTACAGGGAGCCCACAAATGCTCAAGGGCCAACCAATCCTAAAGCCATGGACCTTGAATGTAATCATCCGCTACACACTGCGGAGGTGCGTAACAGGACGATTTCTGTAGTCCCCCTGCACAGATAGCAAACGTCGTATTTTTCAAAAAACACCTTAGGTCATGCTTACATAAAAATGACACATGCAATTCCTGAGGAGGCTACAGATTTGGAGCTTAGGGTTTAGGGTGGGAAGTCTCCCCCCATCTACTGGGTTTCTGTTAAGGAACTGAAAATTAAGTCACCATAGTGGGTACATATTGTAAATGATAGACCTTCCCCAATATAGTTACTTAAGTTCATTAAATCCCTTTATTCCCCCCAGTTTCCATTTCATGTTCCATTTGCTTGTCCATTTGATTCTCCATTATTGGGGGATAATATAGCCCTAAACCCTAAACCCCAAACACCAAATTAGTAACTAAAATTAAGTTCCTTAACAGCAACCCAGTCTACACCCCCTGAAGGCCGTCGGGGCACTTGTAGCAGAGCAGATATCGGGAGCCGGCCTGCCGTCAAGACTGGGGATCTGGAGATTTGGAATTTAGGGGTTTAGGGTTTTTGGTATAGGGTTTAAGGTTTAGGGTTTAGGGTCTAGGGTATTTGGTAGGTTCCCGAAATAGGAAGCACCCCAATATAGACCTCAAAATAAAATAATCCTTATTATAGGGGCCCCCCCAGAAAGGTACCCCTAATTTTGGGAAACCCCCATTAAGAATTTAGGGTTTTGGGGCTTGGGGTTCAGTGGATGTAGAGTCTAGAGTTGAGGGTGTAGCGCTTAACAGTGCAGTCGCTACACCCCTGAACCTTGAAGATCCAGGATTTTCAGGTGAAGTAGGGGTGTGGATTTTTTGTTGCACCCGTTGATGGCACATTGCCGCCTCACCATCTCACAAGAGCAGAAACAATCAGGAATTACCACCTGTCTTGAAACCTGTTGTGAGAGTACTGAATTTAAAGATGCAACGTCGCGTTCGTTTGAGGCGGAGCCTCCTGGAAATGTGAAGGAGGGCTACAACTCACCTGGAAGGTCTCAGGTCAAGCCAAGGACATCGTGGGCGAAATGGCTGGGAGCGCCCTTCCTAACAATGTTTTCATTATGGTTTGGGGCTTGGGGTTCACGGTTTGTCCTTGCATTATTTTAGGATCATCCATGTTGCCTCAGGGCCCCCCGCCCTCAAGTGCACAACTTTCGGAATCTTTGGAAATCAAATCCCTAACTAGGAATGTGCTCATATCCAGGGAAGACGCAAAGTATACGCAGGAGCTGAAACCACCCCTCAACCAGCCAAACATTCCAGCCTCCAACCATGAAAAATTGTAGTCTCAAGCCAACAGACCCCTGAACGCCATAAACCCCGAAACCCAAGCCTCAGCTACATGCAAAAATACAAACAAACAAACAAACAAACAAACAAACAAAACAAGCAATATGGGGGGTTGCCCAAAATTGGGGTTGCCTTTGTGGGGGTCCGCTTTGTAAGGCCTCTAGTATTTTGGGGTGTTTATTGGATTCCCCCTATTCATAGAGAAACTACCGAGGGCAGTACCAATCATAGTGACACTTGGGTTTTGGGGGGCCTTGCTTTGAATCCAGGTTCAGGAAGCCGTAATCCCTAAACCCTTGCGGTGTAAACCTCAAGACTCAGATTTTCCGTATCTTTTAAGGAGGGTTTAGGGTTTAGGGTTTCCGGGTTTAGGGTAGCCTGGAATGTAGTTCCTCTTTGAGGTTTGACATTGGGATTATGCGGACACCCAAAGAGGTTTTACATTGGAGGGTCTCGGTAGGGTAGGTCGTTGGGGCTTCAATTTGGGCCCCACGGGAACAACAAGGGTTGGCCCTGCCTCTTCGCAGACTTGGCACTTGTAGCCTCTGTAGAAATACCTCAGCCACAATAATTTCAATCTTCTTTACAAGAACCTAAGCTCCAAACCCTATAACAATGTCAGATGTCCTTTCCGTTCCCCATACACCCTGAACCCTATGGTGGTGTCCATTTTCCTATCAATTCCCCCAAACCCTAAAGCCCAGACCCCAGAGTAGTTTCCTTTTAGCTTGCATTCTTTCATTGGCGGGGTAGTGTTTGAGTCCCTGCAACAACCATGCAGAATCATGAACTTGATGCAGGGTCTGATATGGGGGAAGTAAGAAGCCTCATCACGACGACTACCCCCTGCGTCAGACAAAACCCCCACAGGAAATCAGAAACAAAAAAAAAGGTTCAGGCTAGCCACGCTCCCCCTACGATGGCATAGCAGTTGGCGCAGTGCGGCAGCGGCGAATTTTCAACTGCAGCCAGCAAATTCAAACAACATCTCTGTATAGCTAAAGATTCCACACTGGAAGGCCAATGTTACTTTCCTCGCATCCCGCCTACCAAAAGAAGACAACCGGACATATTTATTCTAGGCTGTCGCAGACTATGTCAGGGTTGACAAGACTTAGTGGTCCATTTTGGGCGTCGCCTTTCTGAGAACTGTAGAGTTCGGGGGGTATGTACGCCAATCCACCGCCATATGGCTACAGTCTTTGGGATGGACTGCCTCCCTACTAGCAGCCATGGTTTGCACCAAGGCAGTTTGATATTTACGTGAGGGGGCTTTGGGAAAGTTTTCGCCTGTAAATTTTGGATTGGGGGCCTCCTTCTAGACAAATGTGGCCGTCGTCTCGCGGGCATCCGTTCAGGAAAGGTGCTGGTGACCAGTATCTGGGGCATAGGCAAGACCTGGGTTCACATGACATGCACAGTGTATGGAAGGGTCATGACCTTCTACTCATGTCATGATGAGCTGCCTGTGGATCAATGCACATGTTCTGCTGATTACAAAAATCTTGCTGCCTGCTGCTGGCCCACCAACATGTGGTAGTTTCCCAAAATCAATGAACCTCAATATAGACCCCCAAATAGTGTAACCCTTGTTATAGGGACCCTTGAAAAGGGACCCCTAATTTTGGGAAACCCTTAAACCCTAAACCCTAAATAGTAGCTTCCATTTTCTTTCCATTATGCCTATATAACCACTATGTAACCCTGAAAAAACGGGGGACCCCTAATTTTGGGAAACCACCTGATCAGAGACAACACATGCGATAGAGATCCCGGGAGCTTCGAAAGAATCCCTAAATCCTCTGGAGCCTCTCTGATGCCTGAACCCTAAACCCTAAACCCTAAAGTTTAAAAGTTTTGGTTTTAGGGAGGTACTGAGGCTAAGCCCAAACCCCTGAACTCTGAACCTTGGGCGTACAGCTGAAGTCCCCCCCCCAACCTAAAAACGGTTGCGTTTCATAAATGGGCGGCACGATGTAGCTCCGACTAACTTATACTCCTTAGCAATTTCGAAAACCCTCACAAACTGCCTGGAGAGAATCTTAGTGGCAGCACCCTGGTTGCGCAGCAAAAGGCCACGACTGATGAGCTTGTAAACTCCGTTACATGTAGTTGCTTAGGCTTTTATATGCAGGGTCTGATAGCGACCTGATAGGGATATATGCAGTAGGCTTTTGATTTAAGAGGCCAAAAAATGAACACCAAAAAACAAAGATATATATATATATATACACTCATCTAATTTCCTAAGGAACACGGTATATGCTCACGAAAAATCCACAACTACACCCTACGTTATCAAGTGGGTGGGGGAGTTGGGGGGGAGCAACCTACGCATGAGTTTACTACAGGAGCAATAATAAGTAGCTATATCATTTTGAGGTCCATTTGACGTACCATGAACCATAATTATGTAAGGAATATGGAACCATAATATTGGTAATTATCTAGGCCCCTATATTCTTGCCATCAGGATCATGCTGTGGCTCAAAGCCCAGGCGCTCAACCCACGCCCGTTGTCAAGAAGAGTAGGGTTAAGGGGGCTTAGGGTTTAGGGTTTACGGATTTGGGGTTTAGGGATTTGGGGTTTAGGGTTTAGGGTTTACGTATTTGGGTTTTAGGGATTAGGGTAGGGTTTAGGGGGATAGGGCTTACGGGTTTAGGGGGTATAATAGGAATATAAGAGGACCCTAATATAATCCTTACTATTCCTTGTAGTCACTATTACTGGGTGGGGGGTCCACCTAAACCCATAGACCCGAAATAGTAGCTTCCATTTTCTTTTCCATTATATCCCTATAAATCCCATAAAAACCATATGAACCTTATTTCACTGATTCTTAAGTGATCATGTCTACTGCCCGCACTTTCGCCACCTCGGTCCTCTTCTGGCCGAGTTTTGATGCCTCGAGGAGCCCAGGAGCAGTACACACGCTTCATCCCCTCCTCTCATAAGGAACCTCCCCAACCCCAGTTATGGTTTAGGGTTTAGGGTTTAGCGCTTTATCAATGTAATGCAAAGTAATTTCAATTCCCAAGTTAAGGCCATGTTGGTACTATTTCCCTATATAAACCACCATTTCGCGTGAGGTCGGGTGAGGTCGCTTTACATTGCCCAGTTCCATTTTCTCCTCATCATGTTGTGGTACTATCTTGGAGGTACTCATTATTAGCGGGTCCCCGAGGTTGATCTATCATTTAGGGGAGGAGATGACGAAATACTAGATCAGGACTGCGATCTCTGCCCGGGGTCTTACTGGTGCTTAAAGAGGAATAAGTAAGGATTCTTCTAAACCCTAAACCCTCAACGTAAGGGCTTAGGCTCATTAGCAGGGATTATGTGGGACAATTATGGTGATCCAGTCCCCCGCTCGCCCTGCAACAGTAAATAGGTCCACGCAACTACGCAAAGGGATATCTCCACATGATGAGCTGCTACACCGCGGCTGAGGAGGTTTGACATTTTGGGGTACCAAGTACAACTTACTCGCCTAGATGCGCATGCTGCACATTTCTTGTACGTACAAGCTAGGTGCAGCCAACAGGCTCTACAATCGTTCTTCATGACAGAACTACACAGGCTCAGGTACTTTAAGTGACGCTAGGGCATCGAACCAAATGTCAAGGCTCCTATACCTGAAGCTAGCAAGGGAATCGCAGGACACCACCGCTTCATCACTACTGGAAACGGAGAACATGGAGGTCGCTTTACACTCAAAGCGGGGCCCTGATGAGACCTGCAACAACCCCTTGAAGCGCGTAACAACCTTTACGCAACCAAAATAATAGTTTCCATTGTATTTTCCATTATCCCGATATAACCCCATATACCCTATAGTAGTTTCCATATTCTTTTCCATTATCCCAATATTACCCCTATATAACCCCAATAAAACCAAACCCTCAAACATTTGGAGCATTGCTGAGTGTCAGGAGCTCCGATAGCTCCACGACTGCAACACTCACGCACTCAGCACCCCAATGGAACTGAGGCGGGTGCCCAGATCGAGCAAGTCAACAAAGACCATATCCTTATGGGCTTCGTTGAATTGGGCTCCAGCGCTTAGAGGGGCGGTGTTGGCTGAGAGTCTTGATATTTGCATTTGTTCTGGGCAAGTGGTCATTGAAAGAGCGCGTTGTTGTTCTAGGCTTGCGATGACGTTCTCGCTCTTGGTGAGTGTGCTATCCATTTCCTCTCAAAAAACACTCCGGCTAGAGTCTCATGTACATCCTTCTCGTACTTCCTAGGGGTTTAGGGTTTAGGGTCTATGAAACAATTTGCAAGAGGCCGCACAACACATCCATAGTCTTCTTTAGCGAACCAAATGTGGAACGGTGCCTGAGGTGTCTTAACATTACCTTCCCTGCTAGCCCGTTACTGGGTTGCTGTTAGGGAACTTAAATTTAAGTTGCCATCATGGGATATATATAGTAACTAATAAGGTTTCCCCAATACAGTAACTTAAATTAAGTTCCTTAATCCCTCTATTCCCCCAG
>CAJNIZ010004122.1:0-13693 GCA_905231905.1 Symbiodinium pilosum
AACAAACAAACAAACAACAAGAACAATAACAATAACAATAAGAAGAACAACAACAACAACAACAACAACAACAACCACAACCACAACCACAACCACAACCACAACCACAACCACAACAACCACAACAACAACAACAACAACAGCAGCAGCAGCAGCAGCAGCAGCAGCAACAACAACAACAACAACACCCAGAATGCTCTCTGAATGCTCGCCGCATCTCTGAAGTCAGCGCAGAGAAGGTATCATCAAATTGTGAAGAAGCATCCCAAGGGTGGCTGTGACTGAAGGTGAGCCCGACCGCAGCCCCTGCAGCCCTTCACATTTCCTGCATTTTGGTAATTCTGTCTGGCGGTTGTCTTGCAAGGCATAACTGACATGCTTCCAAGTAACTGAATTGCTGCCTGTCTGTCCTCCGTTCTCCTTGCATCTGGCACATACTACATGTCCTTGCTCCGGGATCAAGAAAGCCACTTGTAGCTTTCTCGCTAGCTGCCACAGCTGATTGCATGGATGGCTACTAGCACCCAAATCCCTCCTCCGAACGTTCGGAGCCGAAACATGGTCCAATATCTTGAATGCGAGCACAGCGAGATCTTCCACAAATCATGTGTTAAGTAGACTTCAAGCATCCCCTACAGGTATAAATGACTGGCCTCGCGTGCTCTGGGAGACTTTATGGGTGAGGCAAACGCTGTAGGGGTGCCCGCGCAGGATGTAGAATCTTCAGACAGAGGCTCACAGGGAAGAACGTTTGAGCTTCAGACGCTTGGTGAGGGGCAGGCGGGCGGACAGGCGGAAGATCAGGCGAGGAGAAGGTGTCAACGAAGAAGCAAGGAGGGGGCGAGATTTTATGGAAAGGGCGTCGTACCTGCGGATGCACCAAACACAAGCTTTGCCGGCAGAACCAGGTATGGTCACGAGGCTCCATCCTTTTATTTTAGAATGAAAGCCAGGGCCCCTAAGTTACAGCTCTGCTATCAAGTTTATAACTAGCCTGTGACTCATTTCTGTTGTGTTTGGAAGTAAGCGTAATCCGTTGTGAACGGATCGCCACATTCCAAATCACCGTCGAAGACCACTAGTTGCAAGCGCAATTTGTGCATCTTCCCTAGACCTTCCGAAATTTTCGAAATTTCTGGAAGGTTGACATTTGAGAAGTAACGTGGCTGAGTCAGACCTGGCTACTGTGGATGGATACTAACTGCTGATATCTCAGGTCTTTATGATGTAGCTCGAGTTTTGCGAGGACCTCTGGCAACCCATGATGGGGTCATGGCTCCATTCCGCGTTTGTCGTCTCTGAATCCGATCGTTGCTATTGCAACTCTCTGGCAGAGCTCCAGGTTGAACGGAACATGGAGTTTTCCCAAACTGTTGCTTCAAGCCCTGTATACCAGTAGAAGACTTTACATGCTCTGCAAAGGACCTGCCAAATGACTGTATGCCCAGGCTGTAATTTGCAGTGCAACTGCTCCTACCTTCGATGATTATAAGTGAACTGCTGGTGAGCTGTAGGACTCTGAAAGGCACTGAGAGAAATGCTTGAAAGGTAACGATCCCTCCTGTTGAGACCCTACGAGTACAGACATGTAATTTCGCTTGCTGCTGGGGATCCGAATTCAAGTAGCGCACTATCTCAAAGGCTGGTGAACGTGAACCCCTAAATGCCGAGACCTCGCGCTCAGTCCCCAGCTCCCAAGCCCAGCAATCCCGAATTCGTAAACCAACCTGCAACACCCTAAGCTGTGCAGCCCCGCAGCCCGGAAGGATGGACGTGTGAAGCTCTTGGAGAGGTTGCCTCAGCGATATGGTCCTTTCTCTAAATAGAGGGCCCCGAATATAAAGCCCTAAATACTATCATCCTTATTATTATGGGGACCCCCAATTGGCACCCTACATTTTAGGAACCCGCCATCTGTTTCCTCTGACTATTGGGTAGACCATATGAAGTAGAAGTTCCCTTTCAGTTGCTCCAAAGCGCGCATTATGCACGTGAAAAATGTGTTTTGCATTCAGAGCTTCGGAACGTTCAGGTATCTTGCGCAGTTTGTCCGAAGGCCTATCACCAGCCCCATGTTGTCTCGACAAAGCCATGTGGGAATATTTCTGAAAATATGGGGACCCCTTTGTTGCTTCCACACGATGTAAGGTGAACAGGGAAAGGACCACCAAGCAAAGTCAATTTTAAATGTTGTGTTCAAGGCCCCTTCATCAGGGAGCTAGGCTCAAGGCTACTAAGTATCCGGGGTCGTGCTACCCGCCGCTGCCTTGTCGGAAAAGAGCATCTTCACGCACCACAAGATGTGGGCTTACATGCCCAGATGTTTGATGTCTTTACCCCTGCCACAGCAACATTACCCAGTGGACAGCTGGGTTGCGCAGAGAAACGCTGGTAGAAGGCCGTCGTGGCCGCTGTTGCCTGTGGAAGATCTTGCCACAGGGTCAGCCAATGAGGGGCTACACACTTTAGACACCGAGCAAAGAGCGATGCCAATTTTTAGCTTATTGGGCCTCAAGCCTTTTGGGCACATGTATCGCTCGTTAGAGGGCCGCAAGCTAAGAAGGATGCATGTTGGCAAGCCTGCACGCTACACCCATCTTGTGCATTCGTGCGAAACATGGTCACCTCTATCTACAGTCTACCTTCGTTAATAGAGTCCTACACGTCATTATATCAAACAATCTGTCTTGGTACTCAACGACATCATCCCCAATCCACAAACATCAACCGTACACCTTCCAACCTACTCATGGACTCCGTCAGAATCTGCTTGTTGCACCGGCTATGCAGGACGCCTTCATTTTGGCAAACTTATTCCATGTGCAATCCACTTGCTTGAGCCTCTGCTTTGCTTCAGAGGAGTTCGCTGTTGCCAGCGACAGCAGCTGAATCATGACCTTTTAGTAGAAGGGAGGAAGAAGGGGCTTGATGGGCCTATGGCCCACTTTCTTGGGTGTGGAGGGTTGCGAACGTAGCGAGACTGTGACTCCAGCTCGCATGTTCCTTGTCACGAACGAGTTTGCTTGCCTTTGAGATTTGGGAAACGGCTGGGCCCTTAGAGGGTTTCTGCTGCAATCAGCTCGTTTTTCCAAAGTCAAGGAGGGTTGCAAGGCGGGGTGGAAAGCCGCACATTCCTGATAAACACATAAGGTATATCAGGAACCCTGTAAGCTGCATGTCTTCGTGAGATGCGGCTGTTCTTCCAAGGTTTAAGTTCATGACCAGGTGGCTGTGCACGTGAGAGGCCGCATTGTACATCACGCATGCGAGGAACCGCTTTAGCTTAGGAAATCTTGGAAGGGACATGCAGCTTTTGAGCAACAAGCACCAACCTCGCAACCTCACATCCCAAAGGGGTAAATCCAATAGTCCGATGTGCAGTAGCATTCAGCGCAATTAGCCCAAACTAGTCCTTAACTACTAATCCCTTGTACGGTGAGAAATGACACTCTGATACTGAACCCAAACTCTGTGGCCTTGTCGATCTGCTGCAGGTGGCACGCGCTGTGCCCGCAAAAAACCGCAAGGTGTTCTTGTAAAAGCTACTGCGAGCGCTTAGGCGCTTAGGGTCAGTCTTGGGCTTATGCTTCAAGTACCAGAAAGGCCTTGTTGACAACTTGATCAAAGTGGTTGCCATGAAGCATTGATGACTTCTGCAACTCTGGGAGTTTTCGCGAAATTCACGGGCTCAAAACTTGATGGAATTCTTTTTAGAAACTGCGAAGACAGTTCGACTTGCTGGGCCATATGCTCGACCTCCTGAATTCCGATAAGCCCTGAGACCCTAAACCCCTTCTTTCAGCGTATCACAGTCCTATGAAAGCTGTTCAATCGCAGATCTTGTCTGCTGCGTGCAATGCACTGAGCTGCAGTCGTGCCGGCAACGCCACTCCTCTTCAAGTTTGATGAGATCGTACAGGACCCGCTGAAAAAACAAAATCCTTAGGAGGCCTTCGCCAAAAACAAGTATCCATGAAGACCTCCATAAACCTATGGCCTCCGCAAAGAACATGTCACTCCAAGGATCTACCTGAACTCCGCCCTTGAAAGGTACACCTTCAACAGCCCCTTGTCTATAGCGCAAATATTCCTCAGAAGACTCTGTATGCTGTGTGGCCAAGGAAGTTGCTTCGTTGCGGCAATACATGTTGGCGTTGGGAGTAATTAAACGCAATTGGACGCTGTGACTTGGGTCCTATCATGATCTCGTTCATCATGCCTTTTCGGTGTTTATGCTTAGGCAAACGAGTAGGTCATCCAGCCTGAGGGTTCATCTCTGTTAGCATACAAGCCACCCAAACCCATGAACTTGCATGAGCCCTCTCACACCGCGCGCAGCTTGACCTGCTGCTCAGCTGGATTGGATTGCAACTTCAGCTTAAAAGTGCCGCTGCTGCACCCCAAGAACCGCGCGCAACTGGATACTGCGGCGCAGGATGCCAAAGTCATAGGTTTTCTATGCTTACCAACTTTTGCACCCACAAACAAAGCCGCAAGGATTGCAGGAGACTGCGACAGCAATCCCTATCATCTACACCACCACAGTACCACCGCCACCGCTGCTGATTGTATACTGCGATCATGATACTTTCTATGTATTGTGAATGCACTTAGATCTGATGTTGCTATTGTTAAAACGCCAAGCCAAGCAATCCTTGCACCATTCAGTTAACGCCCATGTTACACCACGTGGCAGCGGTTCAAAGGGAGCAGGCGCTGCACGAGATTTGTATGCTTCAACGGCAATGCTGCAGTGGCTTCCACCTTTTATGATTATAAGACTTGGAAGGAAGAAGTCGAAAACGAGAGTCCCTGGTTGATGAGGCGTCAAGTAAGCTACATCTTCATGGAAGCTAACCAGGGAAGAATTTCTAAGCGTCTTCAAAAGCCTTATGCGCATCCTGTGAGTCCATACCATTTCATGAAATCTGCAGGATGAACACCTCGCGCAAACACGTCAGTCGCTCCCCAGATGGTGTGCAGGCGTCCAAATATTCCCCAGATAAGCACTACTGCAGCGGCAAACTACGTACCACGCAATTTCAGCTAGACAATATGAAGAAGCTTCTGAAACCTCCTTTTGAAACCCTTTGTGGCTTCCGTAGACGAACCTATCAATCACTATGCCTATTTCGTCTTCTGTTCTATTGTTTAGGTAGATCCTAGCTCCTGGCCCTCGCTGTCCCATGCAAGGCTTCATTCAAACTTACCTTTGATCCCAGAACTGCAGCCTCGACAGGCTATCGCTCTTTTGCGACTACCAGTGTATGGGCTGCTGCTGAGGAGCAAAATTGTAGGGTGCTTCAAAAGTCCAGCTACCTTTTCTGGAGGGCCTACACAGTGGGCATGCTAAACCTGTGGGTGGCCGTGGAGACCGCACACGTAGACACCCAAGCTGCAAGAACACAGAATGCAAATAGTTCGAGAGATGCAAATTACGCGAGGCAACCCAACCAACCATATACTTTAAGATCCTAAGTCCGAAGCAGCAGCCCAATTGTAGCTCCTGCGCTAGCTAGGCGCTCTGTTATCTGGGCCGGCAAGGTGCACACCAGGAAGGGTTCGAGAAAGCAATCAGTAATTATGAGATCTGCTATATCTGTTGGGACCTTGTGGTTGCTGGTTGAGCCGAACTAAAAGATTCGTACGTAATCCAGGCGCACCTGATGATCATGTGCAGCTATGATTGCGACGCTACTGTTGTTGCTTCTGAAGTTGCTCCCGCAGTGCTAGCTGCTGCTGCTGCTGCTGCTGCTGCTGCTGCTGCGCTGCACGCTGCCGGGCGAGCTTCGTTTCTGTTGTCGTGGTAGTCATCGGGTGCAGTGACGCCGCGTTGGTTGTCGCGGTGGTGGGGGGGCGTGGGTGGGGGCGGGGCGGCAGTGGCCGGCGGCGGTGGTCGTCTTCGCCGCCGTCGCGCATGGTGGTTGTTAGCATTGTGGTCGTGTGGTGCACTGTTTTTTTTGGTGGTCGAAAGTGCTCTTGGCTCGTGGCGGCAGTGCTCATTTATGGAAATCACGACCTGGGGTTATGCTGATTGGGAGTTCAGCTTGCTGGGGTTATTAGGCAATAAGGGATTAAATCAATATACAAGGATTATAGTCCCTTATTTTCTTCCAAGCCGCCAGTAAGTCGGTACGTCAGTGTCTCGACCATAGGGTGCAGGCCGATGGGTCTTAGGGGCGAAGGGTTTTAAGGCGGCTGTGGCTCGAGGGTCTTCTGATGGTAGTAAGCAGAACTTTGTCCAGGTTCGGTTATAGCATGTTATAGCTGAAGGGTGGGTTGGAGATAGAGGCTTCATATGACTTTAGGGGTGTCTTAGAATGTTGAGGCAATTTAGCTTGGAGGGTTTCACAACCTGGGCTGTGACAGGGAATATCTCAGAATCTAGAGATCCGGCCGGTCCTGGAAAGCTTTCTCAGCCGCATTGGGGAAATACGATTCGGAGAAAGGATTATAGGGAGCAGTGTCTGAATTAGTGTCCCCGACGGCCCAGACACTTTCGGCCACGGACACGTTCAGCCTTCCAATGTGCAGTTTCGTAAGCTGGTAAGGGCTAGCATAGGCGTGATGCGTGTAAGTGCACAGGGATTATCTACGGACCGCGGGCGGATTGAAGGACCTATGAAAATCAGCTCAACCGCAGCCTTGCCAGGGGGCTGCTGCTTATTCATACGCTGAGGTATGCAAGGGGACCTGTGCCAACAATGCAAAGTCAAAGGGGACAGCTGCCTGACTCTTTAAACATACTTCTTTGGTATGCTTAATTTCGAGCATTCCCGACATCAAGCAGCACATGTAAGTTTCTGACCAACTACACTAGCAACCTCCGACAAGGTGCTCAAGATCTATGTCGACATGGGCTGTGCCTAATTCTGCAGGCGCATGTTGTGAAAACAGTAAATCAACTTCTGAGTAGCTAGCATGTAGCGTAAAGAACGATGAAAAGACGACGTGAGCGAGACTTGAAAAAACATCAGCTGAAGAACCTCATCCCCTAAGAAACCTTGTCAAAATGGGGGCCGCCTCATATCATCAGATCCAAAGTGTTAGAGACTCCTGTCATCATCCCTTGAGTGGCATGACTCTCCCTTGCCCTTGTTCAAATTCTTGTGTGGAAGTCCGAACCCAATCAGCTTCTGCGCACGCGCTTGGATGAATGACAATCAGCTGACGCCTGTACTATTGTGATCATCAGTTTCGATTTGAATTCCCAGCTTCGTCTCCATTGATTCTCCACTATATCCATAAGATGTATATATAACATATATAT
Organism: Symbiodinium pilosum; assembly: GCA_905231905.1. Classification (NCBI taxonomy): domain Eukaryota; class Dinophyceae; order Suessiales; family Symbiodiniaceae; genus Symbiodinium; species Symbiodinium pilosum. The sequence continues at coordinate 7,271 of CAJNIZ010004122.1, forward strand.
ATATTTATATATGTATACATACCCTTAATAGCCGTAGCCGGTTAAGTATCTTGACGAAGACTTACACGGCAAAATTCCTGCCATCCGGCATCCCCTATCCACCCAACGCCACGCAGCCTACAAGCCGAAACGGCTGTGGAAACACGTATGTGGCAAGCATGCAGAAAGCACAAGAAGAACTGCAAGCAACATGGCCATATCAGAATAGCAAACAGAACGTAAGAGTGCTCGTGCTGATGGCTGCGTTCCTTTGATGGTCAATCCAGTATTACGGCCTTTCTTGTCTTTTTGCTTGCGGGCTTGCAGCGGGGCCTCCAGCAGAGGCCAGGAATCTGATGGGTCTTCGCAAGTAGCTCAACAATAACTTGGCAAACAACCGACAAACGCCCAGGCTGCAGACTTTGCCCTACTCCCCGAATACAATTCAAAAAGGATTAGGTTCACGTCTCGTCTGGTCCTAGCCGGGTTGCCCTGGAACTATACCCTATATACCCATACACCCCCTTGACGTTCCTGAGTCTGCGACTCACTCAAAGGTGCTCTTGAAGACAGTCAGCCGGTCGCAAACACAATCGGGGTCACCAAGGGACTATCTGGATGCATAGGGTTGAGGGTTTAGTCGATAATGAGGAGATTACGCACTGTTCCACCTCACTGAAGAAGCGTTGTTCTGGTTAGAGAATCAAATGTGGTTAAATCCGCAAAAGGAAGATCTAACCTCATGCCATGTTGGAGACTTCTTACCCAAATCGAAAGCTTGGTTTAAGCGCTTAACCCTAAACCCCACAGCCCTAAATCCTAACGTTCTGCTGCTGCTTAAGCCCTACACCCTACCCCCCAAATCCTTAGCCCGCGCAAGTTTTTTCAGGCGCATGGCTAAGGGGCAGATGACTGGTGCGGAGTTGTCGCAGGCTGCAGAGGAGATCACCTGCGCAGCATATGTGCGTTTGAGGTTTCGAGTCTAGGGTTGTAGGGACATAAAAATATACATGGATAAATAAAAATATGTGCTATATGTGTATATATATCTACCCCAACCAAATGAAGAACAGACAAGCGTGATATAAATGAGCATTACACAAGGTAATAATGTTGATAATGATGATGAAACGCTTTCTGCTCGTACTGTTATCTACTGTAAATGGTTTAGGGTTTAAGCGTTTTTTGTTGGGCAGTTTAGGGTTTGGCGATTCTGACATAACCTAGTTTAACATAATTTGTAGGCTGTCATGCAGGGAGCGCCATGTCATATCATTTGACTCCAGCACCTCCAAAAGCTCCAGCCATGGAAATGTTACCTAATACAGTTTAAGTAAGCGCAACTCAAGGTATTGCATTATGATGCAGTGAGGTAAAGCATGCTGAAGTATAGCGCAGGGCATACCAAATACAATAAAATGCGGTTGGGGTGTGGACACAACTGGATGACACGTCATAGAACAAATACAATACATGCATACGTCTATGTACATATAGACATGACGGAGCAGAACAGAACACATTATTGTGCAATATAGAAGATGAAAAAAACTTGCAGCAAGACAATGTAACTTGTACACCCTAAACCCTGAAGCCAATATTAGCCCTTAAGCTGCAAACCCTTAACCCTAAACGCAGCATAGCACAGCAGCGCCTAGAATATTAATACTCTACTCAGCATAACGTACAGGGTTTAGTGTTTACGGTTCAGCCCTTGGGTAGATTAGCATAGGAGGCAGTGATAGTAATAGTAGTAGCAGTAGTAGAAGTCGTAGTAGTCGCAGTAGTGGTCGTCGTCCTAGTAGGTAGAAATAGTGGTAGATGTAGGAGCAGGAACAGCAGCAGGTAGTAGTGTATTTGGCGGTCGCTCATTTCGTGGTTCAGCCAAAAGTTGCACTTCACACTTTACCTGGCAACCTCGCGCTGCAACCGCAAGCTTGAAGTGGAAGGGTGCAGTACCGCTAAATACTACTACAAATCATAATCACAACAACAAATTTGTGCAAGGGTGCAGTTCCAAGGCTTCAGCCAGACATGAAAAGCTTCAGTTCGAAAGGCTCCGAGAGGCCATGCAGGGAAACTAAGCTGCTAAGCTGCTGTCTCACTTGCCTCACTCACTGCTCGCTCTCGATCACACCCGCGGCACCCATACCGCTGCCGATGCACATGGACACGACCCCGATCTTCTTGCCTTGCCTTTTCAATTCTGGCAACAAGGAGGCAATCTGCCGCGAACCTGTGCAACCGAGCGGGTGGCCAAGGGCAATGGCACCGCCCTTGGGGTTCACCTTCTCCATTGGGATTTTCAGGTGGTTAATGCTCATGAAGGCCTGCGACGCAAACGCCTCGTTGATCTCGAAGATGTCCACGTCGCCAACGCTCAAACCAGCCTGCTTGAGGGCAGGAGGGATGGCGTACGCCGGCCCGATGCCCATGACATGCGGGTCGACACCAACAGCTGCAAACGATCGGAAGCGCGCCAAGATCGGCAACCCAAGCTCCTTTGCTTTTGACCTTCGCGCCAAGAGCACCAAGGCCGCACCGTCCGACAACTGGGACGCGTTCCCGGCTGTTGTGCTGCCACCTTCCTTGAAGGCAGGCTTCATCTTCGACAACACCTCGAAGGTTGTGCCGGGTCTGGGGCCTTCGTCCTTTGAGATGACCACCTCCTTTTTGTTCCCATCCTTGTCCGTCTGTGTCGTCTTGATTGGGATGATCTCGCTGTCGAACAAGCCTTCCTTCTGCGCCTTCAGCGCCTTCTCATGGGACGCCTCCGCAAAGGGTGAGGTATCAACTGGTAAGCATCAGAAACAAATTTAGGCCAACAGTAAAACAGCATCTCTGTTGTACACATCAACAAAAATCAAGCTAAGCATCACACAAATGAGGCCATAAATATGAAGAAACTCCAAAGGGTACGAGCTTTAGGGCATCAACTCTTGTAGACACTAATAACACCTTTCATGAACCCTAAAAAACCTGGATTTCAAGATTCCTGGGCAAGACACTCTGGCAATCTTGGATCTTAGATCTTAGGGCTGGGGGTTGATTTGGGCATGGCTTCCCCATCAACTGGAATTCTTCTGCAAACCTAAAGATGGTGGATCTTGGGGAGGGAGGTTACCATATATATATGTATATTTAGATATCTCAACTATGTATATATGCATATTATATATGTGTGTATAAACTATGTATATGTGTACCCTCTATCTATTTATCTCTGCACTGGATATATAATGTATTTACTATAATGCCACATCAATATATACTACATATACCACATATATGATACATACAATAAACGTAATATACTACATACACTATGTATATCTTATATTCTACATATGCTATACATATGTCTATACCTACCATGTAAACAGAATACGAATACGCTACATAAAAGACTAATTCTGCCATAGTTAAGGTAAATATACTATATATACACACCATATAGACTGTGTGTACTCAATGTGCCCTGTATACTCTCTGTATATACACACTCTATACGATATACATACATATTGTATACTATATCAACTAAAAACAATATACACGATGTATATCAAATATACGATGTATACTACATACGGTAAAACAACTCATTTCTGACACAGGAGAGCAAGGGCCAGGGGGACCAGGAAGCCTGTTGAATTTTCTTTGGTGCTTAGCCATTTTTCTGTATGCTTAGCCAACTTTCCTTGATGCTTGGCCAAATTTTGTTTGATGCCAGAATCCCTAAACCCTAAACCCCTAATGCCTCCGCAAACTTGTCCTGGGTCTCCCTCGAGATGTTGTACTTCTCTGCCACGTTTTCGGATGTGATGCCCATGCTCAAGATGCACGCCTTCGCCATCGCGTTCCTAGGTTGCTGTTGAGGAACTTAAGTTAGGTTACAATAGCTGAGGAACCCTATTAATTGCTCTATATTCCCATTATATGGTAACTTAAATTAAGTTCCTTAACAGCAACCCAGATTCTTCATGATGTTCGGGGACAGCTTCTTCTGGTCGTATGCACAAGCCATCGGGTAGGTGGACATTGACTCCACACCCCCTGCAAGGCCAACATCGATCGTGCCTGCCTTGATCGACTGTGCCACAGTGGCAACCGACTGTAAACCGCTGCTGCACTGTCGGTTGATGGTGTACATGGGCACCTCGTACGGAAGGCCAGCAAGGAACATCGACATCCTCGTCCCGAAGCCACCAGCACCCGGCTGCAGAGCATTCCCAATCACGCAATCGCCGATCTCCTTCGGGTCGATCTTCGTCCTCTCGATCACAGCCTTGAAGACCTCGGCCAACAAGTCCTCCGGCGGCATCTCCTTGAAGCCTTTCCCGGCCTTACCGACCGCGCTGCGCAGGGCACAGCAAATCACCACGTCATCATCCCCGGGAGTCGCCCCAGAAATCCCTGCCGTCGGCTGCGCCACCAACTCTGGTGCCGACGCCACGACGTGGCCAGCGAGGCGTTGGAGACGCTGCATCTTAAGCGGTCTAAAGGAAAGCTGGGCTTGCGACTGGCTTGAACAAGGGCTTCTTGCGAATCAGAAATGCTTCATTTCGACCTTGGTCCCACTGCCACAGCCGTCAACACCCACATTATGACATGCAAGCTTGCAGCGGTGCCTACTTGATGGCGACGCCACTTCTCCCTCGACGGCTGCCTCCCAACGATAAGGTGTGTTTGTTTTTTCTTGTGCTTGCCAGCTGCTGAGCATGGGTAGGATGAATGCTCATGCGGATAGCAGAAATATAGTAAATAATGACAATTATAATAGCAATATCGTTCTTATGCTCACTTTAACCTCTACAGTACGCATACATCACGTGCAGTCTACAGACTTGACATGGCCGGCTGTGGTTGCGCAATACTTTATCTACTAGACTGCTCTACCAGTGGCCTAGCATGATTATCAATTCAAGGGCGGGGACAAGGGCACACTAGACTCCTGCTGCACCACTCGTAACACTTCGAGTGCTTGGCATTTTTCCAGGTGGACGCTCTCGCACATCGTCAAGAAACACACCTCAGAAAGACTCTGACGGGGACAAAAAGCGTCTGCCGGAACTTTGATGTAGACGTTGCAAGGTATAGATGCAGTTCTTGAAGCATCTTTGGAATAAGGTCCCTTCTCCTACCGGTCAGCCTTCCTTGACTCTCCGTTCACAAATTAAATTGCAGCGTCAGTTCGACTTCATGGAGTTTGGGCATCTTGTGGTCGTTTGTATGGGACATTTTGCCTGGTAGATCTCTCTAAGCAAGGCTGGGGATATGGAGTGTGATGGCGTTGCAGAACGGTTACGTGCCTGTCAATGTACTCTGCCCTACATCTTGTCCAGTCCTGAAAATTAGGCTTCGGGTCATCTCATCTGAGTGCCAGCGTTCACATTTCAGAGCTATGCTTGACAATCGTCTCCACTGAACCTCCAACCTGGCAAAGGAAGAATACGAGGGCGGAACCACCACAAAGAGCATCTTGAATCGAACAGCCTGTAGTGCAATTTTCTCACTACGTCGGTTGGCCTGAATACTTCCTGAAGAAGTGAACTCTCACTTCGAAACAGCATTGTGGGAAACCTCGCATCCCGCCCAGTTTTCTGCCGAAGGCTCGCGCCGGCCCTCATCCCAAATATCGCTGGAGACTGCTTCCAAAACGAGGGGCCCAAAAAACGTGCAAGCAACGTGTGGGAATTGCATGAACACGGACCCGCAGAGAGGGATCCCCCATGTTTGGAAACTGCCGCATGAGCGGTTTATGGGCAAAGTGACTGAATGAGAGGTAAGCGTCTTTATGTGGTTGAGTACCTACTTGTGAAGAATGTCAAATCTGATTCTGCTCTTTGTGTAGCTGCCTTTTGCGCTTAGACCTACCTGTATCATTTCCTACATCTTGCATCGGTGACTTCCTGCCCTTCAGGCAAACTCCTTGGCCAAGACTTCGAAATCAACCTTCTCACCATTTCGGAACACCACTGGTTTGTACTGTCCCTTGTTGAAGTGGAGAACAGCCTTCTTGGACAGCTGCTGGACATTCCGCTTCAAACCCTGTACATGTGCAGGGCTCACCGTTGCTATCTTCTGGCTCTGGTTGTTCTTGAAGCGGTACCCCTCAAAGTGTTCGGAGAACCTAGGCCACAGCAAAGTTTGAATGGCAATAGATTCAACAAATCCTGCAGTACTTCAAGAAGGTCGGTTCTCTTGCATACCTTTGCGACCTTCATGTAACTCCATGGCATGTAACTCCTGAGGGCAGCGCTAACGAATTGATTAGTGGTTTCTGTGTAAACGATTCGGGATGTGCTGCGGTTAGTCATTGTGATCGTTTTGCAGTTTGTTTGGGATGGTCCTGTTTAGGTTTGCTCGGGTCGACAAGCCTTCCCCTCCCTTCCTTCCTTCCTTCCTTCCTTCCTTCATTTTACTTTTTTTTTTTTTTTTTTT
>CAJNIZ010004123.1:0-10127 GCA_905231905.1 Symbiodinium pilosum
GGGGGGACCCCCCATCATTAAAAGGTGCCACATTAACCTCTCCCAAACAAGCAAGGGCCCCATGTTTAAAACTTGTTTTTGGTCTCCGTGCAAGCTTTGGGGGTGTATGTAGAAGCATTAATAAGTGATTACATGCAACTATCAGTATGCAAGGAACCTAGGACCGTTGGCATTGGCAACCATCTCTATGAACCTCTTCTCTATGAACCTCTGGATGTTTAAGCCAATTTCAGGATTCTGAATTCTCTTGTCCATTTCATGCCGCGTTATACCCTACACGATGTATCTGGACTCTGTGTCTAAGGACTTCAGGAGGGACCCCNNAGGGGTTATATAATGACTATATAAGGGATATATATGGTAATGGGATTAAGGGTCCCTATTAGGGGTCCCTCCTAAAGTCCCTAGACTGTGAGAATGATCGCGATTGTTCGGCTTCGAGAAAACTGAAGGCGCCTCAGCTACACAAGTCTCCCTGGTGTTGAGTAGGGACAATTATAAGGCTAGGTAAGTAAACAGTGAAGGATTAGTGTTGTACGTAAAAGTGGTTAGGTATAAGAGGCTATAGGGTATTACCTGCTTGAGACGTGCTCCTGCTAGGTATAGGTATCCATTCCATATGTCCCTCCTACACACTTTCATCCACCCCTAACCTTTGCAAATAAATCCATGGCAAAATACCATTTGGGTCATCCAGGCAGCACGTAACATTTGTTCAAGGAAAGGACTGTGACAGCGAAAACCGCCCATGTGCTCCGTCCTGTGTACGTAGTCACCAATGCGGCACAAGCAATAAGTAGTTATTGCAGGGAAGGTTTGACCATTGACCACCTAGCCGTGCATACTCCAAGGAATCCTTACTGCAACCGAAAGCGTTACAGTTCAGTCTGATGTGCGGCCACCATGATAAGCACTTGAAGGGGCCCGCACAGGCTGTTCCCGAAGATTTATAAGGGTTTTCCAGGGCCCACAAGTGGCTCCCAGTGACCAGCGTATAGGGGCTCCAGAGTACTTCAAAAATGCCAACATCATTTTGAGGCCCATTATAGGTGCCATAGACCATAATTATATAAGGAATATGGAACCATAATATGGGTAATTATTGAGGTCCCTATATTGTCAAGGCTCTCGAACATGGCTTTCGGCTTTTGGGTTTCCTCAGCCTGCTCTCACGCAGATAGGAACTGGCAGCAGTCCCTGTAGAGATCAATTTTGAGAAGCCAGGGGGGAGCTCCGAGGTAGACCCCAAAAACTAAAAGAATATTCTAGGGAAACAGGTACCCCTAGTATTCGGAAGCCTAAACCCCAAACTCCAATCCCTAAACCCTGTATACCCGTAGAGAACCCCTATATACCCCCTTAACGGGCCCAAATGGCTTGAAGACACTACAGGCGCCTGCAAAGAAGCTGTCCAAGGTGAGGTGCTGCTGCTTCACAACCACCACCATCTGCAGAGCCATGCTTTTCTCGTGGTTACTTGGAGGGTCAGGGGGACTTAGTAAGTACGTTAATAAAACCATATAGTAACCTTACTTATCCTAATTATCGACCTACTTACTAAGTCCCCATGACCCTTCAAGTGACGGCTTGGGATTCTGAATCTCAAAGTGCAAATACCTGCCAGCCCCTGCATGAAGATACAATCGTGTTCAAAAGGGCCGCAAGGAGCATTGCTTTCTGCGTCGAGAGAAATTTAGTGTGGGAGACACACTTCTGCACCGAGTTCCTATCGGATTGCTTTTCCATTTCAAACTCTTCAAATACTCTGGCGCCGGCAGAAAGACACCGTGGTCATGTGAAGACAGTCTGCTGGTGTTGTGATCATGGTTCGCACTCCTTGCATGGCCACAAGACCGTGCTTGATCGAATGTAAGACAGGGGCCACATGCTGCGGCTGCCTGTATGGGCGTTGGCAATCCCCACATTTTCTCTACGTCATTCATCCTTTCAAGCAAGGAAGAATCAGGCTGACTGAGGAAGTGACTGTCAGATTCCACATCTTTCCTATATTGACCGGTCTACTCAACAACACCTCAAAGCTTCGTCCAGCCGTCTCACACTACCATCAAGCCTAAAACGGCGTGCAGCAAGTCCCGGCACATGGTCGTCTCCGCATGAACCAGGAAAACAAAGTCAAACAAGCTTCAGCCCTTCTGATCGCTCAACTCAAGAACGCTAGAACCCGTGAACCTCAAACCTCAAGCACTATAATGTTCCACCCTCTGTTGTGTAGAGGCTCCCTAGGATGTGTTCTGGGGCCCGCTTATTCAGGATCAGGGGTAATGATCGCGAGGTCCCCTAGGATGTGTTTTGATTTTGGGGCCCTTTGCATTCCTCTTTAAATCTAAACGGCATGCATGTTAAAATCCTCTTCCAACTCAGCCTTAAGAGATTTAGATTCAGAATCCGGATACCAAATCTTAAACCTGCAGCCCACCAGTCTGATATAAAGCCCTTATTCAAAACATTGGAATTCTTAGCCGTAATCATTTGGGCAAGGGGCCGTAGTCCAGCAGGCCTTTGGATCCTCTTTGATGCCCGAGGGCCATACGTTACGTCGGCCCCGCACTCCATGCCAGACCAAGGCTCATAGAAAGTCTACAAAAATTACAGGACATCCCTCAGCTACGCAGCAATCCTGAATATGAGCCCTCTGAACAGGAATCCACCCCCCCGGCTCTGGAAATTGTAAACCCCCAACCCCTACATACCTTAGGAGGAGCCCACCACCCTGTAATAGTGGTATAATAGGAATATCAGAGAACCCTAAACCCTAAACCCTATCATCCTTTAGAGTCAGTATTACAGGGTGGGGGGGGGTCCTCTAATACAAACCTCTCTTTAACTCTTAGGGCCTAAGGCCTCTTTAGGAGCAACAACTTTTTACTCCCCCGACAACGCGATGAAAAGGCAGAGGCTCTAATGTCTAAAGGGGCTGTAATGGGAACCCCAAACAGGGAACCTCAAGAACATAGTAGGAATATAATAGAATATAAGGACCCTGGTAGATACTTTCCGATTATATTCCTACTATATTCGTGGGTTTCTCTATTTGGGGTCCAAACCCTCAACCTAAAACCCTAAACTCTAATCTTTTTAGGGTTTAGGGCTTTAGGGTTGTGTGGGGTTCCCAGTAAAGTCCCTTTCATGCAACCTTGCACGCCCCCAAGCAAACGCCTTGTCCCGCTCTTCCGCCTCGATTGGCTGAAGGACTTGAGAGTTCAGGGGTTTAGGATTTAGGGTTTAGGGTTTGTAGGGTCTATAGGGTTGAGGTTTTTGGGGGTTTACAACCCTATATAGTGTTTGGGGTTAAGGGTTTATAGAGTTGAGGGGTTATAGGTTTTATGAGGTTTAGGGTTCATAAGGCTCAGGGTTTGTAGGAGCTAGGGTTTAGGGTTGAGGGTTTAGCAATTAGTATTGTACTTGTACAGGGCCCTCTTTTCATGCATCGGGTATTGAGGATGCTGGGAACAGCCCATCCTTAACGTGCCCCCAGCCCCAACAAGGCCTGGCTAAGGGTTACTTCGCTAGTCCTGGACAATACTTTAGTTCTTGTTGGTTTCGCATTGTTTTAAAAAGTTTCTCAGGTTTCGAAAAGTTGGGCCGGGTGCAAACCTGCAAAACAGCAAGCACGGGTCTCATGCGCTCACGAGAGCCAAGACTTTCCTACCAGGCAGCAAACTATGCTCTTTGTGAGCGGAGTGATTGCTGGTCTAGTACTTAGCAGGTCGGTCTTGTGATGAGTTGGCTGTTTCAGGGTTTAGGATTTAGGTGCCTGAGCAATGAAGAGCAGGGGCCATCATTTTGAAACTCCCTATGGCTCGGCAGACCAGCACAAAGACGATACAATCCATGCACCATTCGAGCCCGCCGCCCCCACCCCCTTCAAGCTCCAAGTAGACGTTCCACATGCCTTCTAATTTGGATATTCCCGAAGCCGCCAGGCAGTGATGGGTTTTGTCATGATTTGGGGTCCCTGATCCTCTGTCGCGAGACAGGACCTGCAGAACTGTACCGCGTTAACCTGAAATTAAGAGGATTTTCACCGCAAGGTCCGTTTCGTAGAGGCGCTCAGGAAGATGAGAAACGAATTCGGGATTCAACCGCTACAAGCTGCGAGCTGTTGAAACTCCGAAGCCCTAAGCCCTCTGACTCCGTCCCCTTAAGAAAAATGTTCAGCTCTCATTGTAGCACCCCACAGCTACTTTCCATTATATCCCCAATGGGGTCGCAGTGATGTGCATTCCCCCATGAAGTGGAAAAACCTTAAACCCTAAGCCCTAAACACTAAACCCCTAAGCCTTAAACCCTAAGCCCTAAACCCTAGACCTGCAGCAGCACTGACATTTTCCTCCCCAGCGATTGCTAGCATCAGAAAAGGTGCGAGGGGTTGGTAAAAAAAAACTTAGACCTAGACCGTAAATCCTAAACCCCCGACCTTAAGCCCTAAACCTTTGAACCCTTAACCCTACACCCTAAGCCCTAAACCCCTAAGCCCTAACCCTGAACCCCATAATAAACTAACAGGATGCGAGGAAGCCAGGGGGCCGTCAGGCAGCTGTAGCATCTTGGCGCAGCGTCGCCGGCGTCAACTTTGCTTGTCATCTCTCCTAGTTTAGGGTTTCGGGTTTAGGGATTAGGGTTTAGGGCTTAGGGTTGAGGGTGTTGGGAGCGTTACTTTCTGCGGGTTAGTAGGGAATAAGGGAATGCAATCCCTACGTAATATCCCTATAGTTTAGGGTTACTAGCCACCAGTAAGGTTAGAGGGTTACAACACTTACAACGCTACGCAGCCCACAGAATACCCCCCCCCCCCAATTTAGGAACCTAGTAGGCCTCTTTAAGCCCTACCCTCAATTATCCTCACCTACTTACTGAGTCCCTATGAGCCTCCAAGTATATCATCCTTAAAGGATATCTTTTGGAGGGGATGGTACTATAATCCCTACTAGTGGGAGCGTTTTGTGGTCACTGGACAGCATGACCGGGTGGCAAGACGCAAGCATCACGAAAGGGAATCAGGGTTTTGGATTTAGGGAGTCTAGGTTTGGACACATCAGGGGCTTCTTCTCATCTAGTCCCTATAACCTATACCATAGACCCGAATCTATTGCCGTGACGATGTGGGTATCCTCGCTATCCTCGCAGTTCAGCTGGGATGCAGCGAGGTCTCCATAGTCCATCTCCAATCCCCCAACTCTGAACCCATGCCTCTGTCTACCCCATATGCCCATTTTCAGGAGGTCCCTTTTTGAGAGCCTCCCTCATAAGGGTTCTAATATGTACCTTGTCTAAATGTTCCACCCCCAATTTATGGAACCCCTCCCCCCATATCTCTTTAACTTTAAACCCGCGTGCGCAAGCGCGGTCATCTTTGGTGGCAAAAACCCAACAAATTGCCGCTGAACATCTGGAAGTTTCTCCAAATTGTTGATAGGCTTTACAGTGTATAGTCCCCCTTCAGTACCCAAAGCCATATTTTATCTACTTAAGGGGGACTCTACTGTTTCACCCATCAAGGGTTCCACCTTCAACTCTCCATCCTCTCCACACCCCTACCCTAGCAGGCCTTATAGACCCGACCCCAGAAACTAGTTCACCCAAATAGCCTACGACCCCACTCACCACACCAAGAAACCCAATGGATATTCTTTTTGCATCTAACCCCCAACACCTAGTTGGAGAGTCCTGTGCACTTAGTAAAAAGGAAAATATTAGAATAATTGGGGATGTTCTATGGCGTCTAGGGGTGATTAACCTACTTGCTAAGTCCTCCTGACTCTCGGAGTATCTTGTTATATACTCTCTCCCTACACCACCTTTCAGGCAGTCCTACGTCTCCACAGGCACCGCCATCGCCGCCGCGCGTACTTCGACCGCAGACCTGGCGAAACACAAGAACCCTAAGAGTCCAGTAGCCAGGGATTGGGATTATAGACCCTAAGGGTATGCTCAGGCATGGTGGAAAATTCAATGGACAAGACACTGGGAATGAAAGGCAAACTGGAATTATATGGCTTGATAGGGATTATAAAAACTGTTATGTTCATTCCCAAAGGGTCAACTATAAGTTACTTATATACAGTTCCTTACAAACTTATCCTTCGGACCCTTACGGGGAGGCTTTATGCGTGAGGGAGGCAGTGACAGGACAGACCGAGGGTTTACGCAAGACGGCTCTAGCAGGAGGGTTTTCAAGTGTTTCAGGCTTGTACCCTTGTACCCCTAGGGTTGTACTCCTGAGTTTTGGCACCTTTTAAGGGACTCTGGGGGACTACACTGGCCCATATTAGGGCTATATTATATAGGGAAACCTTTTAGGGGTTACGACCTCAGGAGTACAACCCAGGAGCCCTTGAGGTTTAATGTGCGCAGGCCTCATAGGGTAGATTCCTGGGCCCATCCCTGAAGCCCAGCCCTTAAGGGTGATGCTCCGACACAGGCCATCACAGGCAAGTCAGCCATGCCAGAACTAAAGAAATGGGAGTTCCGCAAATAGGAGACACCAGTCTAGACACGAATATACTGTCATCTACACTACGAAGAGCCCACACAACTTTCAACTAGGGCTGCTACAACCCCAGAAGCCAAGGTTCCTGCCCAAAGTTACATAAGGAATACGAGGGTTTAGGGTTTAGGGCGCACTGCATGTGCAAGCTTCTTGTCCCTCTGGAATCGCAAAGCCAGTAGCACATGCAGGCATTCGTCCAAACTAAGCTTCCCTCAGATTCCCAACAATATTGTAGCCTCTCAACCCTAAACCCTAAACCCTAAATAGTAGTTTCCACTTTCCTTTCGATTATCCCAATACACATTCAAGCCCTTAGCCTTCTATAGTGTCTGACCAGCCCCTTTGTGAGTTCTACTACGCCTCATGAGTCATGAGCTATAGTCTAAACACTTAGTATGACCAGCCCCTTCATGAGTTCTACTACGCCTCCTGAGTCATGAGCTATAGTCTAAACACTTAGTATCCCCCTTCATAATGGAGAATCAAAAGGAAAAGAAAATAGAACATGAAATGGAAACTGGCATTATATAGGGGATTAAAGGGGATAAGCTAAGCCCTAGTATTTCCCTTAATAACCCTGATAATACTCCCCAAAAGAATCCCCCATATACTCCCCTTTCAGATTATTGACTGTAATCCTCATGAGTCTCAAGCAAGGACCTGTCGTTTTGCAATCCCTAAACCCTAAATCCTAAACCCTAAATCCTAAATCCTAAATCCTAAATCCTAAACCCTAAATCCTAAAACCTGAACCCTAAACTCCGTTCCATACAAAACAGGCAGTCGTGGCGGCACAGGGCACCGGCAACGTAGAAAGAGCCATAGAGCCTGCAGTTCTGGAGGAATGGAAAAGAAAATGGCAACTACAGGAATTATAGGGCTTCTAGGGATATTATAGGGTTTAGGGTGGAAACTATAGGGATTACAGGGCTTAGTTATGGTTTAGGGGTTAGGGTGGGAATGAAGGAATGGAAAAGGAAATGGAAACTACAGGGATTACAGGGCTTATATGGAGTATAGGGTTTAGGGTGGGAATGAGGGAATGGGAAAGAAAATGGAAACTACTATAATGGGGTCATCTATGGACTCCTATAAGGGTCCAGGCCTTCATTCCTGGCTAAGCAAAGGCCAGATGAGGGTTGAAGGGTTCAGCATCATCAAAGTGGTTGAAGCCTGTCAGGTAACAGTTTAGGGTTTAGGGTCTAGGGTTTAGGGTACGAAAGGTCAAAACTAACCTTGCTTCTGCTCTTCGTTGTATCCATGTAGGACTACCTACCTACACAGGGTCCTCTTCGTATCCGCTAACGTGGCGCGCCTGCTGCAAGACCCCTTGCAGTAAACCCCGTACCCTGTGCCCAAATCGCACCAGGAAAGCTCCCTAAACCTTGAACCCAAACAAGGAAAGCTGGGAGCATCCAGCAGGAGGAGCCTCTTGCTTGCTCCGCTAGGCCAGTAGCAGCTACCTGCGCGGTTCAGGATTTGGGGTTTACGCTTTGAAGAGAACTGCTATGTCATTCAGGACTTAGCCTAGCAGGGTTTGTGGATTCAGGGTGCCTCGGCTTCACTCATGAGATTACAAGGCGGTACCCCAAACAGTACCATCAAACAATGCATAGGAACGATGGGCAAAATCCCAAACGTGTGCACACCATCTGGATAGTATAGTGCACTTGACAGTGCATTCTTTGTTCAAGGAAACCCCAAGCCCCAAGCCCTAAACTCCAAACCCTAAGTTCGCATAACGGTATAGTTCCGCCTTAGCTCGCTCCACATGCCTCTCGAAGGCGCTGGCTGCTTCAGTGCGAGCCTGGCTGAAGGATTTGGGGTTTAGGGTTTGGGTTTAGGGTTTGGAGTCCCACAAATCAGGAGACCCTTTAAAGAGGGCGTATGGGAGGATGTATGAGGCTACATAAATCTACTGAAGCTTCTAGAGTTCCAACTTTGCTATTCCCATTAGGTCTACCATTGCCGCTGATGCCGCTGTCATTTCTAATTTGGGATTCAGCTGGTTCAATGCTGGTACTGCTATTATTACTTTTGCTGTTGCTATAAATACGTACCATGATTTGGCCAAAGATTTCGGGAGCTGGGGCTTCAGGGGCTTAAGTTGTAGGGTTTTTGGGAGACTTTAAGCTGAATTGAGGGTCTATAATTAAAACCTGAACACTGAAACACTACAGGGACCAACACACATGTTCAAAAAACGACCAATTAAAGCAAGCAAGCCCCAAACATGACCAGGCCCTGGATACATATCTTCAAGTGAGCCGTACATTTCGGGATCCTGCGAGACCAAACCGGAACGAAGGAATGGGTTGCAGGAACAACTGTATAGGGATTCCTCGATCTTCTCCTCCATCTAGATCACCCAAAACTAGGCCCCCCGCAATCCACCCATAATCTGGGAAAACTCCTACATAAGCCCTGAACCGTGCATGCTTCCAGGTCACAGTAGCAGTGCCTCCTCAAGCTTACTGACAGCTCGAAGGGAATCGACGAATGGATCATCATCTATCCCTAGATACTACCCTGTAATGGTCCAAGGTATAACCCGATCCCTCTTGCCAGCCTTACCACCAATAAGCACCTTCATCCACCCAAAAGCACCTGAGTTCCCGTAATGGAGTCAAAGCTAGGTAGGTGGGAAACCTTCCCTCTCCTAGGGTAGGTTTTCCTACCCCTGGAAAGCGAAGTCTTCATGGCTTTACAGGGCCATGAGGAATAGAGGTAATCAGGATCACCCAACCCATATGTTCAACCCTACCCCTGCCGTATTGTGCGCCTGATCGACCGCCGCAGCTATCTTTTCCATGGATGACCTCTGGGATTGACGTGGCAAGGATTCTGAGATACCATGACATGCCCTAAACCCTAAACAGGATTCAACCACTCTGCAAGTTGTGCATCAGAAATCAGGGGAGACATGTATGTTTATTTGACATGTTGCAAGACGTCTGCTGCACATGAGGTTTCCACGAAGCAGCAGCCAACCATCCGTATACCACATGCCCTGCCTGGCCCAAAACTGAAGTAGCTGAAATAATGGCCAAACATCACGAAAAGTTTAGGGTTTGGGGTTTAGGGCTTAGGTACCTTGAGCCCTAGACCCTAAACATGCAACCCGTGCTCACATTAACCCATCTCTCTGGCACCCTGCCTGGTTGCCGCATCGGCGAACTAGCACAAAAGAAGCTTTTTGCAATGCTGTGAACTGCTGTGCTGTCGTATGGTTTGGTAGGTTGGTGAACCAGGATGGGCTATTAGACCTTCTAAAGGCCTCTTAGGGTTTCAATAGGGAATTTTAGGGCCAAATAGACCTCCTGGTGGGGGACAAGTTGAATTCATCTGACATCCGAATCTTCGATAGCTTACGGAAGGTGGTGTTTGATGGCGGTGCGGTTCAGTACCACTATGGGCTACCAGACCCTGAAATTTCCTATTAGGACCCTATTAAGGGTAGATTAAGGTGGTACCCTTAAAGTCTAACAGCCCATAGGGGTACTGTTAGTATGCTTACACACGTAACAATCAAGCTCATGAGCCAGCTGGTCGCAACATAACAGGGGCTCCACATTGAACTTGCAGGGCTTCTCAGTAGCAGCAGCAGCAGCAGCAG
>CAJNIZ010004123.1:10202-22106 GCA_905231905.1 Symbiodinium pilosum
AGTAGTAGTAGTAGTAGTAGAACAACAACAACAACAACAACAACAACAACAGGAATACAAGAGGACCCTAACATAATCCTATGACTGGGTCGGGGGTCCACCTAAGGCATGCTATACTACAATCACACAAGGGATAGGAAGAGATAATATTCCTGGATTTTGATGCTTGTACCTGGAGTGGGGAGGACATAGGACATCTACAGAAAGATCGTAAAAGCCATATAAGAAGGCAAGCTATCCGCACCATAAACATGAGTGCCATACTGCCTGCCACGGCTTGCTTGCCCTCACTGTCCGAATTGAAGCAGGCTAGGCAGTTCTTGAGACACAGTTGCGTTTTGAAAAAGAGCCGTGTAAGAGACAAGCGGATACTAAGTGATTATGACCTGCAAGGGGATCTTGCCTAATCACCCAGGAAGCAGGTTTTGCGCTGCAAACCAAGGTTTCTTGCTTTCGGGAGTCTTGGCTGAAGCCGAACTCTGCACTTGTGGCGAGTTCCATGCTTTGCCCGTTGCGAGACGGTGGCTATGTCTCTAAAAGAGGCTAGATGACGGTTTGCTGACAATCTGAGAACCTGAAATCAAGGCAGTTTGGGCTAGTCACTATAATTTGTGCTAGGGTTGGGGTACCAAGACACCTCTGATGACCAACTCCATGAAAACCGTAAACCAGTACGCCCCAAGTACACTCGACATTTCAAGCCTACACACCTCCACCGCCAATCCCTAAAGCTTTTTCTGCCGAAGCCCCCGGAGACCTGCCCAGCCGTCTCATGAACTGAAACTACGCATGCTTCAAACAGGCGTCTCACTGCCTGCTCTCACAGAAGCCCGTGTGGTCAGAACTTCCTTAACCCGAAACACTCAAAACACCGCATCATATTCATAGGCATGCCAGCTAAATTGGCCCTGAAATTAAGAAACGCACAATACTTGAGCTTCGAAGATTCCATGGGTCCATGAGTACCTGGACAGTAAGGTAAGCAGGATATAATATGACCCAGAATAATCCCAGTTTCCATTTCATTTTCCATGTTCGTTTCCATTATTTGGGGTAATATCTACTTAAGGGGGACTATTAGCCCTAAACCCTAAACAGCAGTTTCCATTTTCTTTTCCATTCTCCCCCAAATGCCAATCATTTGGCTCAAAGCTGCCTCACCCGTTTTGCTGACATGCCTGCATCCAGAACGGGTCTAGCTTCCTGAGCACGACTTGCAACCGTCGACCCGTGTCAACCGAGCCCGAGTTATCAGCATTTTGGGAAACAAAGAGAGCGGCTGTGAACAAGTTTAAACAAAACATAATGAATTCCATGTTGCGCCAACTTCGTTGCGCCATTCTAGGGATTACCTGATTGTATGGCCTTCAACCCTATAAACCCGAAGGAACTGCTGCCCATCCAATTTCCTCACGGGCTTCTTATAAGGAGCCAAAAATCAAACCCCAAATTCTGCACGCTTGCGTCTACGATGATCTGTCCTGGAAAGTTGTACTCTTTGCATAAGACGAAAGGGTCCAAGTACTTAATAATCATATACTTACCCAAAACCAATACGATAATTACTATTACCCAAGACCCAAGTACCTAATTATTGGGCACATGGACCCTTTGGGAAGTTTCATCGAGCTAGGCAGGCATGTTACGAAAAACGGTTTAGGGTTTAGGTTTCAGGGTTTAGGTTTAAGGGTTTAGGGTCTGATCTACAACAGTAGAGGACAAGATTGGATACGTACTACCCTTTCAGAATTTAGCGTTGTCCTACCTAGCCCCCAACAATCGAGCAGAAGCCTCCTTGAGAAATCCTACATAGCTCTCAGAAAGTGACGGTTGGGCATTTGGAGGATACTTTCCTGAGGACAACTGGAAGCAGGTCCCTGTGCTTCCGGAAGAGCCTCGTAATTTAGGACCTTCGAGGCGTGCCTCAACTTTCTGTGCAGGCCACAGCAAGCACGCACCCCTGGAATGCATAGAGGCAGGCCCCTAATTAATTGGGGACAATGACATAGCCACGCCAAGGAGTGAAGCATTTGCCCTGCTTGTTGACTCTGAGCTTGTCACCAGTGCCACACTTCCGCAAGTGGCTTCAAAACAAGATTAAAAGACCGAGTACAGAACTAGCAGTCTTAGCGAGTTTGCGGTCTTTTCCTGGTCCCTTGAAAAACGGGGAGAAAGGCGCGCATCGCACGTTAAATGGTTTCAAAATCCCAGAGAACCTTCTGCGCGGTTGGAAGTTTTCATGCTGAGTTCTGCAGGCGTGAACCCTTAACAACGCATCCAGGAAACCCAGGGCTCTGGAAAGAGCAGAACAATCCAACAAATGCCGAGTGCGACAACGGTGCTCTCTGGGAATTGCGCCTCATTGGCTGAAGCTGTCAAGACATCTCTGCGCAAACGTAGGTTGAAATGAGCAGGGAGTTTCTCAAATCCATGGGTCCCTTCCTGGCTTGGATCCACCCAGTAGTAAGTTCGAACTATGGTCAGTTGGGCGCATACACGCGGACCTGAACTTGGAGAAAATCCCCAAATCCCACCGAGCACATTCATGGTGCCTGGCTTGGGACATTGCCTATTCACGCTGGCTCCTGGAATTTCGACGGTCCTTTGGGGTGGTCCATTGGGGCTAATCTCCTGTTTCCGACATCCTTGACCCTTTAGCTCCGACCTTAAGAACCTTTTCCCGAAAACCCGAAGGAACAGTGCCTGCACTTGGAGGGTCAGGGGGACTTAGCAAGCAGGGCACTAGCCCCTATAAACCAGAGAATACCCCCAATCATCCACATTATTTTCCTACGTACTAAGTCCCATGACCCTCCAAACCGTCTTCCAGAAAGCCATGTCTGGGTCTCCCTGTATGAGAATTGTTCTCGACATGCTGCATCCTTTTCGGGGCAAGCTCGTCTGCAAAGAAACAGATTCCATATAGTTGATCCAAATACCACGGCCCCCATGACAATCGGCAGGCAGAAGAGAACATTCTCAGGGAAAGCCTGCTTTCAAACTGCGCCCGAAACACTAAAGTTCACCTCAAGAGGTGTGCCGCTGTTTACGCTGGCCACTTCCGTGACTTCTGCCGTGGCTGGGCCTCATGGGTTCTGAGCCCCAGAAGAGCCTCAAGAAGCCACTACTTGCTGATGCTTAGTAGGGATCAAAAGATAGGTTCTAAGGGCTATAGAGTTTTATGGACTACTTTTACTGAATGGATCCATTCCTCCATTCCCTCCTAAGCACCAGAGAGACTAAATTGCGTAGCATCCAAGTCAGCGTGCAACTCTTGAGTTCTTAACAGAACCCTACTGTTGCAACACTCAACCCCTGATATGGACGTCTCTTGCGGACCAGAGTGAAATGTAAGGGATCTGGGGTTCTTTAGAATCAAAAAACTCTCCCAATCCAATACCTGCCACAGTTGGGCCATATGCTCCAATTCTTCCAGTCACCATTGGGTCTGATTGGATGCAACGCCAGATTGGGTGCGCAAACCTTCTTCACTGGTGGAAGAAGTTACCTTCACCCTTCAAAGATTGCACGAGTTCGTCGCTACTACCCTGAGGCTCGACATGGTACTCTCAAGAAATGGGGTCCACCAAACATACCCTCCCCTCAAACATACAATTTCTGACACTATTGCAGGGTGAGGGGGTCCACCTAGAATATAACTACCGCCATGCCTTGCGCTCGCTATCAGTTGGTGGGGCTGGACCTTAACATGAAAACCTGCCAGTTTGTGCATCTTTCCTTGCTTACCTCTAGTAGGTCCTGCTTATATAATCCCCAAAACTAATCATGATATACAGTAATCTGGGTTGCTGCTGAGGAACTTAAGCTAAGTTACCCAAATATCGGTATATAGTAAATACTAAGATTTCCCGACTTCGGTAGCTTACTCTAAGTTCCTTAACAGCAACCCAGTAATCGTTTCCATTGTCTTTTCCAGTCCTTCATTGCCGGGCTAACTGAGCCTTAGCTTCAGGGTAGCTCGCGCGGCTTCACCCGCCATAGCTGCAGCATTCGCACCTGAAATGTTCGGGTCCAGGAAAGAAAGCAGCCCTGACAAAGGTAGGTATAGGATCTGTATGGGCTGGAAATCCCCCACAATCAATAGAAGCAATGGGCTCAGCGTTCAACGCTGCAAGCAAATGTCAGCTGTGCCACGCGTCGTTCTGACTGAGCAGGTCGCTGTGCGAGTCGGCCCAAGATTAACCAACACTACCCCCGGCGGATGTTGAATGTTAGACTCCATCTAGGTTCCAGTAAGAACAAATGCTAAGATCCGTCACAACACGCTCTAAAACCTTAACCCAAAACCAGCCTCAACGGAAAAAAGGCGAGGCACCGGTACTCTTCCGAGTCAATGGTCGGGTGCCAAGTGCGAGACTGAGTGCGAGCCTGAAGTAGAGGAGGGGTTTTGGCAGGCCTGACATGCTTCCTTGCTGGGCTTAAGGTTTAGAGTTTGGGGTACCCTCAAGCCTACACGCTGGCATGCCTTGTGGGGTTGGCTACTGCCTGGGTCCATTTTATTGGAATGCTATCAGAACTCAGAACTGTTCTTTGGGGTTCAGGGTTCAGGGTAGTTTAGGGTTTAGGGATGGCCTTGTTGGGTATTTACAGACGTGTTGCGCTCATAATGAGAGTCCTAAATGACTAAATGTCATTGCTACAGGGTGTGGGCAGTAGCCCAGGCTTGTGCATGTTCAGGCTTTAGGATATGAAGCCTGAGTTTAAGGCTCTGTGGATACGCCACTTCGCAACTTTGCAAGAAAGCTTCATGGTTGTTCATTTACCTCCCCTACTGATTGAAACCCCTAAACCATAAATCTTCCACTGATCTATCGCGTTGATTGTTTCGCGGGGGCGGGCGGCCTTAACGAAGACTATCAACCCTAGGCCTGCTACATGCACACGAAAATCTAAAGCGCGTGAAGGCGGGATTACTCATGAGGAGGCCCAACAGGCATGACCAATCCATTCAATGTTGGGGTTCTACAGGGATAATGGAACAGAAAATGGAAACTAGATTGATTATAGGGGTTAAGGGTATGCAGGGGTGATATTGGGGTTATATAGGGTTTAGGGGGACCAATCCATGTCCTACACCCTGATCTTAAAGCCCTCGATGCACAAGCCGCATCAACCTCGACAGTCTAACTGATCCAGATAATCTTGTAAAACAAACTTTGGAAGCAAGCTGGGGCCCTGGGGTCAAAACCTTAAACCTTTAAAGCCCTGAAAAAAAGGCACAACCTGGCAAGGGCCGATCAGCGTTCAGGTTTCTACAAAGCCCTAGTCCCTTCACCAAGGCCAAGGAGCCTAAAAACCTCCCGTACATCCCAACCCCCTCACCTCCAAAAACTCTCCAAAAAAATCTCCCCCTGATCTAAAAAGAGGAACCACGAGTTGGTAGAAGCCTGCAGCCTGAGCCCAATCCGAAACTCTGTAAACCGTTTCCTCTAGTTTGGAGTACACACCAGAAAAAAAGTTTAGACTTCTTAGGTATAAGTTGTTATAATAGGAACCCAGGAACCCAAAAAAATATTAAAGTGTATAGTACTCCAATATTAGGTGTTCAAACCTTGGAGCGGAATCCAAAAATCCTGAGAAGCTCCCAACCCTCCTCAACCTTCTGAAATCTCCAGGCACATTCAAAGGTTTAGGGTTTAGGGTTTAGGGTTTAGGGTTTAGCACAATGTTGAAGAAGTTTCCACCCTGAAGCCCTATGTAGCACGAAGAGCCCTTCTGCAAGGAGCCCACAGTATAAAAT
This sequence comes from Symbiodinium pilosum, assembly GCA_905231905.1. Classification (NCBI taxonomy): domain Eukaryota; class Dinophyceae; order Suessiales; family Symbiodiniaceae; genus Symbiodinium; species Symbiodinium pilosum. The sequence goes on from CAJNIZ010004123.1 coordinate 15,964, forward strand.
ATAAAAAACCTCTAAGGCAGTCGTCACCTCCAAGGGATATGAAAACCTAAACTACTCCCGCCCTCCCCTCGAATAAAACCCAAAAACGTTTGATTAGGGCTTGTCTTGAAAGGGGGTAGCAAGGGGTAGTGTAGATTCTACACTACCCCCTGCTACCCCCTTCCAAGACCCTAAATAGTAGTTTCCATTTTGTTTTCCATTATCCCAATGTAACCCCAATATAAAACCCTAAACTCTACACCCTAGACCTTACTCAGAAAAGTACTCCCTAAACCCTAAGCCCTAAACCGAGAAAGAAGGGCCTGATGGGACTTTTCAGCTCGTGCGGCTGCCACAGCTCCCTCCAAGCCTATGCCATGCCAGGGCGGTACCAGCAAGCGAGGTTTGTATGTTTTCAAATTTTAGGGATTGGGACTGAGGGCTCTGGTTTAGGGAATGTGGCTTTCAACACAGGGGCCTAAACACTCTCAAATTCGGAGCTTAAAGCAGTGTATATTAGCAATTTGCCATTCTCATAGTGGAGTGTGGGCCAGAGAATCTGCAGAGTAGACCCTCAAACCCGACCCTAAGCACAAATCCCTAAACTCAACTGACCCTCATCCGTAATTAAAGCCAACCCCCAACTCTTGCTTGAAATATTGTTGTGCTCATTTGTTGCCATACCGGGTCCACATAGGGCTTACAATGGAGAAGAACTATCCCAACATCCCAATTCTTGAGATCCCACCCCCCCCCCCCTACCTCCCACACCAACCCCCCAAGCCCTGCAGCCCTAAACTCTAAACCCCAAAAACCCTAAACCCTTTTATCCTAAAGCCATAAAGCCCTCAAATCCCAAACCCTCTACCATAAACCTTACCCTGCAGCCAGGCCTGACTTCAGCCGACCCAACTCGGTCCCCAAATGTTGCTCCTAGGTTCCCAAGTAACCTCTTAAACATAAGGCTACCCTTTTCCTAATGTCCAAGTCTAGTAAGGAGGCCCCAAAATAAAACCCTAAACCCTAAACCCTAAAAAGGCGGAAAAGGGTACTACTGGGATACCAAGGCTCTGTAGCGCGGAGCACATCCTCGGCTCAGCATAACTTTTTGGGTCCCTGGGTTTTGGGGTGGTAGGGTGTTAGGGTGTGAGGGTGTGAGGGTTTAGGGTTTAGGGTCTAAGGTTTAGGGTTTCAGGGTTTAGGGTCTAAGGTTTAGGGTTTAAGGGTTTAGGGTCTAGGGTTAGGGTGTTAGGGTTAGGATTTAGGGTCTAAGGTTTAGGGTTTAAGGGTTTAGGGTGTTAGGGTGTTAGGGTCTAAGGTTTTGGGGCATACGAAGATCCTTAACTTGGATCCCTCATCCCTAAACTCTATAAGCCCTAAAACAGTTTAGGGTTTTATGGTTTTAGGGTTTTGGGGCTGTCTGAAGCCTAGCTAGACCCTCCAACGTGGTACCTTTCTGGCACAGTCCTAATAAGAGTCCTTAACTCACAAAACATCCTAAAAAAACATCAAACCCAAAAAAGGAACTACATGGGAGCGTCTAGGTAAACCCTAAACCCTATAGACCCTAAACCCTATAGACCCTAAACCCTAAACCCCTATAGACCCTCATCCGTAAACCGAGGCTCCGAGATCCTCATCTTCAGGGACAGGTTGACGGCACGGAAGCCTCCGTCTTCCTGGGCGATCAAATTGTCGATCATCTCCTGGGTGAGGGGTTTAGGGTTTAGGGTTTTAGGGCTTAGGATTTAGGATTCCTGGTTTGGGATTTCAGGGTTCTAGGGTTTAGGGTTTTAGGGCTTAGGGTTTTAGTGTTTATGGGTTTAGAGTTTCAGGGTTGAGGGCTTCAGCGTTTTAAGGCTTTAGGGTTGTTGGCTTTAGCAATTAGTGTTCCGCGTTTAGGGTCTTCGGTTCACGCACCCCAATATATACCCTAATATAACCCTATAAACCCCTTTAAAGGGACCTGGGGTTTCCATTTTCTTTTCCATCATCCCCATATAACCCCAGTAATACTACCCCCCCCATTATCCCTTAACCCTAAACCCTAAGCCCTAGTTTGTAGGGCTTAGGTTCATCTCGTGGGCTATGGTAGAAGCAACAGATTTAACAAGAGTGATAGTAGTAACCACCATAGAGATGGTACAAATAAGTAGCATGTATAGATATAATGATACTAGGAAGAATATCCATAACTTTTTGTATGTAGTGCAGATACTAATATGAACGGAAAAACATGTAGGCTTCATCTCCTGGAATATCCGTCAGAGACCCCAAACCCTTCAGGTTTAGGGTTATAGGATAAAAGGCGTCTAGGGATCAGGAGGTTGAACATCTAAGTTCAGGGTTTGCCGATTATCTGGGTTTGGGATTGCAGGTTGGGGGTCGAAAGGCTTGGTTTTCCTCTGGGCTTTGGGCCAGCCCGAGGCCCTAAACCAGGCGCGACCTGAGTGTAAAAGCCTTGGGACTGTTGACGAAGGGTTGGGGGGGCAGAGCTGCTCCTCTTAAACTTCACGGTTTAGGGTTTAGGTTTTAGGGTTCGCTGGTGTTCTGTGAGAGAGATCGATAATGGATAAATGATGGATGAATATAGCAATACAGTAGGAGGATCCCCACCCTGAAATAGTGACTATAAGGGATAATGAGGATTATATTAGGGTCCTATTATATGCCTCGTATGCCAGTGTTACAGGGTGGGGGGTCCTCCTAAAAGATACACGACAACCCAGTGAAGGCTGCCTTTTGCTCCGAAGGACGTCCAACAAAACACCCTGGCTGAGAGGTTAAGGGTAAACCTCGGAGGCACGATCTGAGCCAAGCTCTACACTCATTAAAGGGAGGTATATAGGGGATCATATAAGGGGAGTATTACTGGGCCTTTGAAGGGGGATACTAGGAGTTTAGACTGTAGCTCATCTGAAGCTTTAAGCCTGTAACTCCGAAATTGAATCCCCCGCGCCAACAACCTTGGCTCTTCGTTCTGAAGCCTACGTGTCAACCCAACACCCTGAACCACAATTCTGAACAACAAGTCCTCCAGGACGCTATGTTTTGGTTGAAATCGTAAACTGCAAAACCCGAATTCTCCAATCCCGCAAACCCAAACCTCTCAGCCTTAACCCTGGACCCCCGGACCCTGAACCCCCGGAACCCCAAAGCCTGAACCCCGAAACACCTTACCTCTACATCCTTGAAACTTTAAATCCCTAAGCAAATCACTATGGGCTATTAGACCTCAAGGGTACCTTAATCTACCCTGAATAGGGTCCTAATCAGGAATTTTAGGGTCTAATAGCCCATAGTGGAAATAAACCCTAAACCCTAAACCCTAACCCTAAACCCTGAACCCTAAACCCTAGTAGCCCATAGTGGAAAGCCCTCTTGGAGGTGCAAGGCACCTTGTCGGCCTTGTCTGATGCTTCGGCATCCTCGAGGCGAAGCGTAATGAGCCTCCAAAGGGTGGTAAGGGCTAGAAGTAATTTGGGATTTAAGGGTTTTGGTTAGGGGTTTAGGATTTGGGGTTCAGAATTTAGGGTTTGGACTTAAGGTTTAGAGTTTATGGGGCTAAGGGCAGGGTTGGGGAGTTTGGTTCTAAGGTTGGAGTTGCCCGTATGCCAGCAGCGCCCGCGAGACCCTATGTACTGAGCTGCAGGGAGAAAATACGCTACGAGGTTTCATCCCTGCCCAGCATTCCGCTCGCGAAGGACAGCTCAAAGACTGGTTGGAGGTTTAGGGCATAGGATTCAGGGTTATAGTCCCCCTTAAGTAGATAGAATGGATCTTATTATAATATACAAGCTGTATTCTATCTACTTAAGGGGGACTATAATATGGCTTGGGGTATAGGAATGAATGTTTGGGGTTCAAAGCCAAGGGTTGAGGCTTAGGGTTTGCAGGGTTTGGGCTTGGAGCACTTGAGGGAAGGTTAAATGGCTTCAGAAGGTTCTAGATTGAAAGCTGGTGGACCAAAAACCCCAGCCCTGACCCCTAAACCAGAGAGCCTGTCTGAAACAGCAATGGCCGTGTCCACACTGCAGCCGCCGTGGTTGAGAACCCCAGACCTCAGCACTTGCCCCAGGGTTTAATGTTTGGGGTCTACGGGGCCGAAAAGATCATGAAATGACCACAAATTCATAAACATGGCGTTGATGGGCAGACGGTGCATCAAATTACGACTACTGAGATTCCTATGCCGAGGCTTCTGATGTCTAGGGCAATGTAAGGTTTAGGTTATGAATGGTAAAGGATCCTCTGAAGAAGCCATGATCCCTCGTACAAGAAATCGTCCACGGATCAGGGGTTAAGATGTGCGTGGCTACCCTTCGTCAAACTGACGTGAACCATGTGATGAACTCTGTGTTAGCAAGAGGCTCACATGCTGTGCCATGTTTCCTTTGAGGATATATACCATAGTCTAAACTCCTGGTATCCTCCTTGATAAACCCTATAGCAGTCCCCTATATAAGCCCATAGATAATCCCCTTTCAGGAGCTTAGATTATGGCTCATATGCACCTGCGTGCGGTCAAATGCCGCTACTGCAAATGTAACTTACCCGAGCTCAGGCTCTGCAGAAAATGGGATGTGCTGAGGCTGGTCACCAACGTCACATGAGCTATAGTCTAAACTCCTAGTATCCCGCCAATACCCCTTATAATGTTTCCCTGCATATTCCCCTATTTATTTGACCCTCTTCAAGGAGTTTAGACTAGTGCTCACATGTCCTTGCCAGGGCTCGCAACCTACTCGAACATGAGACACACCTTACACAAGCAAAAGCGTACTCAAAACTTAACTGTGCTTGCATGTGACAGATTGGTCCGTGAGGCCCAGCAACAAGCATGCGTAGTGCGATGTTGGGAACGTGGGACGCAAGTACATCATGTGAAACTTGCACTCTTGAACACTAGGCCAAGGACATTGGAGACTGGAGTATTTAGATTTGCTGCTGGCTCGATCAGAACACAAGCTGCTGTCTATAGCTTTCACAAGTCTCAAGAGCTGCATCACCACAAACTTCCAACTTCACTCCCATAAGTCGGAGGTTAAGCTTCCCTGTGAGAGGAAGACTTGTAGAGCAAAAAGCAGTAAGCTAACCTTGAACAATATTGGTTCTGAACAAAAATTCAATACCAGAGGCCCGAAACAACGGAGGTCAACCTCAGACCCAAAGTCTTCATCCGCTACCGGTTTAGCGACTAAGGGTGTAAGGTCTAGATCTGGAGCCTGACCCCTCCGAAATTGGGTCTTACTTTTATCAACTGCCCATATTTAAGGGACTTCGTGGGACTGTTCCTTCCAAGGCTTCCGGAGCTTAAGGAGTTTAGAGTTCGGGGTTTACGGCTGATCACCAACTCGAGAGACCTTATAGTCAACGCCCGCAAATTGGGGTGGGGTAGGGTTGGGGATACTGCACGGATGTTCACATTACTCTGAGCGTAAACCTCAACCACAACCCTTTTGAACCAGGAGCTGGGAAATTCTGCCTGGAAGTGAGACCTCCTAAGCCAGAACCCTAAACCCTAAACCAAAAATCCTAAACCCTAACCCGGCAAACCCTAAACTCGAGCTTCCCAGCGGCTGAGTGCAGAAGAGGAATTGGAAGTCAGGGTTCTGGTCGACCAGCTGGAATGTTTGAAACAACTCGAACCTTGCTCGAGGCATGGGGAGGACATGCGGGGGCTTCAAATAATTGCGGCCGTGTCTTTTTTTGGCATGATCTTTACGTTCTTCTGGTAAGGATTATCCTATGTGGGTGTAGACAGGGGACGCCCGTGTTTGGGAACCTACATGAGCCACACACACAGAAAAAAACTCATACGCACATGGGCAGCGCAGCAAACCACACGTCAATGCTACATCATGCTTTCAGTGATGCTAACCTCCCCCAAAATCAACATGGAACGGCATACAGCCACCTCTTCAAAGGGAGTCGTCTTCCTTTTACCACTCTAGGGGTATACATGCAGATTATATGGGGATTAATTTAAGGATCCGCTCCCCCACTCTCCCATAAGCGCTAATGAGTCAACTGCAGAGAAGCCTAAACTGCAACTAGCTGATTCTGAGGTGGTAAGGCAGTGGAATCCCTAGCATCCCCATATTTTCCCCTATTCCCTACTAAGCACCAGTAAGCTAAACCGCAGAACCCTAAACCCTAAACCC
>CAJNIZ010004124.1:11085-22098 GCA_905231905.1 Symbiodinium pilosum
AAACCCTAAACCCTAAATTATTATTACTAATACTACCCTTTTTCCCGACACCTTTTGCAAGTCCCGGCCTGAAGTCTCAGGCCACCCACACGGGGCAACCCCTGAGCACTTGAATGTGGATGCCGCCCGGCAGATGCTGTCACAAACCCTATACCCCCTAAACCCTAACCCCCTCAACCCTAAACCCTGAACCCTAAACCCTACTTCCGGGTCTGAGAGAGTGACACGCTAAGGAACCCCAGGGATACGTGGCATTACAAGGCGGTCATAGCGTCCCCGTCAAGGATCCTTGAGTGAATATTCAGGGTTTTAGGGTTTAGGGTGTAGGGAAACCACGAAATTCTCCACATTCGCTTGGTTGAGTAATTACGTATCATGGTCTGGACACTGACCCAGACTCCTAACCTCAACCCTGAAGCCAAGGCCCTAAACACTAAACCCTGAATCCTGAGCCCGAAATAGTAGTTTCCATCTCTCTTTTCATTCCTTTGTATATCCTATGCAACGGCGCTATAATCCAATGTTTTGGGCACTCTAAATCTGCTGGTAGTCCCGTTAGGGCTCAGGGACAGTTTAAAAGGGTGTCATAAAGGTGTTAGACAGGATGTCATAGGCATACCTAGGGCTCAAGGATTATGATCTAGGGGTCTCAAAAATGTAGGGGTCCCTTGTGTATTCACTTTTCAGGGTCAGAGGGGATTAGTGAATCTGAATAAGTATACTCCCCACTCCGATGCGCCATGTGGTAACCGATCCTGACCCCCAAACCCTCAATGCCAATACTGTTGCAGTTTCCATGTTCTTTTGCAAATAGTCAGTAGTATTCATGCCAACAATATGATAGGAATATTACCTGCAGTAATTGTCAACAGAACAGTGAAAAGTCGATAGACATGGGGCTTGCCCGTTAGGGCTACCTCATTCAGGGGTCCCCATAATAAGGCTTATAGTATTTTGGGATGTTGGGGTCCCCCTATTTAGGCAAATTACCCACATAGACATAGGAGGAATTTAGTTGAAAACCTCAGCAGGCGAAGCCCATCCATACTCCAAGTCTTGTCAATCGCCCTAGCAAAGGTAAAGCTGCACAAGTGGAAACTCCACCACACATCAGGCATGTATGCAACAGCGCAAAAGAAGTATCCTCCAAGTTGTTAGTCTCTCGAGCCTTCCACTCCAACTCACAAGTCAACACCCATATATTCGCGTCTGCGTAACCTGTGAAACAGTACTTTGCAAGCCACTTCCTTCCATCAGTGTCGAAGGGGCCAATTCTGGATCATAGTACTGGTAGTAGTAATAGTAATAGTAATAATTATAGTAATAGTAATAGCTATAATGTTATACTAATAGTAATTGTAATGGCATCAATAGTCGTATAGCATCTTTCCTTTAGAATGCGGCGGCTGTTGTGTAGTTCGAAATGTTTCTGTTCTGCCTTTTTCCAAGCTCAGTCAACTCTCAATGCACTTGTGAAGCCAATGCCTCAGACGTGCCAAAGCAAGGACAAGTAGTGATCTCAAAGGCTTTGTCAAGTTGTTTAAGTCAGTTTCGCATGGATTTGCTTATATAGGCCCAGGTGTCAGCATCTGTGGGGCGCCAACCTGGTAATCAACCCATACCTAAGGCCCTATGTAGATTTCGATGCAATCAGCATATTCATCCATAGTCCTTAGTCGGGAAGGAGTCAAGGCATCCCCTCACAAGACAACCACAGCTGGAAGGCCACGTAGTACAAACCCTGGCTATCCAAATCGCTAACAAAAAGTCTGCCTGACCCTCAGAATTCCCAAGCCCGAAACCCGGAACCCTACGCCCTAAACCCCTTCACCGTCTGAGTAAGTCAGGTTGGTCAAGCATTCTCCAAGAAAGTCGAATTTGGGGTCACTACTGGCTCGAAGCTTTTCAGAAAAGGGGGGCTTCATTTTTTTGGGGGTGGAGGGGGTGGGAGGGGGCGGGGTTGGGTTAAGGGTGGAGGGTTTAGGGGCTACGAGTTTAATTAAGGTTTAGGGATTGGGGTTCAGGGTTTGTGGTTCAGGGTTTACCTTCATGTTCAATACATCAACCCATTCCCCACTATGCAATGCCTCTATATACTCTCAAAGATATGGGAGGGGTGTTTAAGATGTGGAGGCGGCGGGGGGCTTGATGATAGGAGGTACCAGGAAGCAGGTAGCGGATCAGATCCATAGACTTGGGGATAAACACCAAACCCTCGACCGTGTGATAGCTTCTCTCAGCGCGATCTCCTTTCCTGAGCTGTGCACTTACAGGCCTTTAGATCCTGACGAATCCCGCCGGCAATGCTAACAAACCAGGGCCAGTGCCTATCAACTCTTGTATAGCCTACATAGCATTACCACGTGACAGCCCCTCAGAGGCCCCACTTCCGCCGAGCGAGTATGATACTCGTATAATGCTTCTGTGGCCCATACCCCTTAATCTCAAACCCACCATGCTAAACCCTAAACCCCTAACCGTAGACCCCTATATAATCCAATTTGTAAGCCCAAAGCCAGATTAAACCATACTTCCGAGCCAAAGCCCTGAGCCCTAAACCTTAAATCATCAAATCGAGAGCCCTAAAGCCATAACCCAACCAAGGACCTACATTGCTTTGCCCGCTCATGGCTCAATGTGGCCCAGCTGGCTCCAATTTGATGCGCTGGAGGCCTACCCAACATGGTTTAGGGTTGTTGGAGGCTTGGGGTTTGTAGTTTGGTGTGTAGGGTTCGAAGTTTGCGGTGAAGGGCTTGGTCCCTTCTGGCAGCTGCTGTATTTGGATGACGTATGGATGGCACAGGAATCATGCAAAACGTGACAAGGTCATGTAGGGATTATGCAGAGGAAGACGCAGTGATAACATGGAGAAGGCAGATGGATGACATGGGGTTTATGCAACGCTGCTGTTTTCATGGTTGCCTCTGCATTGCATAGGTCCTTGTCTTGTACATGAAGAGTTTATTGGGACAACGTGTTGGAGACTTGTGTTCTGGAAACACCGAGGTAAGAGAGAAACAAAGAGATAAACGGATGATAGGAGCAAGCCTCCAAGATCGCTACGCGCGTCAGAACCCATCCTCCTCCCCCAACGATTCTTCCGAGCAGTGAGATGATGCAGCCTTGGTTTTGTTTGGTGGATCTTTCCGGGATCTTGTGATGCAGCTACTGAAGTACCGGATTGGGCATTGCCAATATTTTGTTTGTGCTTCTGCATCATCCTTCCAGATGGATTGGGAGCGAATCAAGGGTTTCCATAAATCGGGAGCCCCCAGAATGGCCCGAGCAAAGATCATCCTTGTTTCAGGAAAGGGGCCCCCCCGATTCTCGGAAACTCCTTCATTCCTTTCCCATTTGTTTTTCCGTTATTCGGAGAATATCCTCATATATGTCGCTAGAATATCCCTTTATAACCCTTGTATATCTATGCATAACCCCCATAACATCCCCAAATGCCCCCGATATATATTGTAGGTGTTAGGATGTACAGTGGTCTTAATAATACCCGTATACAAACCCTACATACCTATTTCAAAAGGGCTTCCAGGCCTGGTTCGAAAGCGTATTCTTGACTGTGCGTGGAGATCTTTAGCACGATGGTGTAGTGTCCTCGTGGTTTGAACATCTAGGCTTTACTTTGGAGGTTCATGAAGCATAGTAACTACTTATAACTGGGGTTACAACCCTATTTATAATTGGGGCAACCCCTTCCACGTTCTTTAGGGGGGTTATAAGTAGGAGTAGTTACTATGTCCCATGAACCTCCAAGTAGGCTTTATGGTGCCTGACAAGGACAGTGGAGCAGCTTTATTCCCTGCTCCATGCAAAACGACCATCCAAAGAAAGAAAATCCTTGTCGAAAGGTCTGGACCCCCACCGCCTGTGCTCTTATGAAATCCCAGCCCGCCAGACCGCCCGCGAAACTTTCCGCATCAGTCTATGTACTGCACCCGGGGAAGATTTCCGGTTCCCAACGCCTGAAGCCCTCAATCCTAAGCCCCAAACCCCAGACCGCTAAACTCACCTGCTAAACCCAGACGTGGTCAACGTTGACAATCGTTTCTTCAGTGTTGGGTGTCTTAAACCCACCTGAGCCTAACAGGGAATATGAGAGATGTAGGTTTTAAGGGCAGCCCAATAAGAAACCGGTAGAAGCTGAAATTTCCTTCATTCAGGGCCGCCTCTATGGCACCCCGCCTGCGGGAAGCGAAGGCAAGAGCATGGTGGAGGCCAAAATCTGGTAATCCCCCCCCCCCGCCCCCAAAGCAGGACCCTACCGCAGCATTTGATAGCTGCAGAGTCCGAATTCGGTGGGCGGGGGTGACTAACCCTGAACCCTGAACCCTAAACCCTAAACCCTAAACCCTAAACCCTAAACCCCCTAAACCGTAAACCTGAAAGCCTGCGAGCTGGGCAGCTCGAGCCGGGTAGTTTACATGTGGTTACATCCATGGGAGGCCTTCATGCCTACATTATACCCCAATAATGGAGAATCAAATGGAAAAGAAAATGGAAAATGAAATGGAAACTGCCATATATAGAGGTATATTTAGTAAGGGTTATATGAGATAGTCTAAACTCCCTAAATTGGGTTATATAGGGGATTATACAGGGGAGTATTATAAGGATTGCTAAGGGGGATACTAGGAGGTTAGACGATAGCTCATATGACCCCTTCACCCTTGTACAAGCAGTATATGAGCTTTAAATGGGGGGTACCCATCTGGAAACTACCGGAGGTATTCTTGATCCTTCTTTGTACTTGCTGTGTGCGGGGTTAGCGCTGTTGGATCCTACAACCCCTACAACGGCTTCCAACCTAAGCCCTACCCAACGTGGGCCTGTATGAGTGCTTGTTTCCTTCTGTAGGGACAGAAAGTTCTCCGACATGCCAAGTTGAAGTCTGCATACGTCTGAATACATAAGAAGAGCCTCCCTTTTAACCCTCTAAACCCTATAATGTGGTTGTAGTGCGCCCTAGATTTGAACATTCTTGGCGCTGTTTTGAGCTTCTGGAGGTTACAGTGGTAGGCCTCGAGGGTTTAGGGGTCTAGGGTTTAGGGTTTAGGGCTAGTAATTGCCTATGTTGTTTTGGCAGTTGAGAGGTCGCAACAGAGTCTCATGGAGTCGCTTTAGCTACTTCACATTCAGCAAAACCTGGTGCCACATGCTAGCTCTGTGGTGGTTCTCGGAGAACCCATACTTAACTCGAATGAGGTCAGAGTCTGTGTTGAGAATCTGAGCGTGGAATTTGCAGCAGGGTCAGAGGGGTGGGAGCACCTCTCATAAATGAGCTTGCCTACTTTGTTGAGTCATTCTTGGCGATACGTCTTTGACTTGGATTTCTATTCCAACCCCACATTGGAATACGAAGTTGCAATTTTAAAGTGGTCTTGACATACCAGGCCCCATGGTTTGGGCGGAGCCAAAGTTTCGGTTGGGTCCCTGAGGTCTTGATTTTTTTTTTGGAGTGCTTTCAGCCCTGAGAAGCCATCTCTGCAGGTACCTTACAACATGTTACAGTTGCACATTGGATAGCTGCGCGAATCATGTTAAGCTACCAAACCCCCTTAAGTAGATGGAATATGGCTTTGGGTATATTATACTAAGATCCCCATAAACCCCATATTCTATCTACTTAAGGGGGACTGTTAAGCTACCAAACAGCATTGTCCAAATTAACGCCGAAGCAGCACCGGTGGCGGCGGCGGCGGTCACCATGGCAAAGGTTTGACGGGGGCGGTGGCGGGAAATGATAGCAATAGTAATAGTAATAGTAATAGTAATAATAATAGTAATATGTGATCCTAGCCGACCCTGGCATGAGCAAGATTACTAGACATAGTAGGTGCCATGTCAGCAGTATCGACATTTTCAAATGTGATGATGACATGTTGATTTGATGCTGGAAGGTGACAAAGACAACTGCGAGCAACAACCAGATGAAGCATGCAAACTTCAAGTACGAGGTGATTGTCGGTGATGCAGACTCATCCGCAGCGGGCACAAGCATCCTTGGTAGTGGAGCAAAGGCTGCCAGCACTTCCCCTGGCAGCAGTAGCTCTGGTGAGGTTTTCTATAAGGGCAGGGGGTGGACACCGCCAGTCACAAGCACATCTGGAAGTGGATCAGAGTCAGATAGCAGCACTGCTTCTGACGGAGCAGGCACGGTGCCCATTGGGAGTGGATCCAAGACGGCAAGCACCTCTACGGGCAGCGGAAGCTCCGGTGTGGCTCCATCCACAGGTTCGGCGCAAAGTGCAGCAAAAACAAAAGCACCTGCAGCCACGAGCGAGAGCGCTGCTACCGCGTCACTTGCCATTCTGAAGACACCCACACAACCAGATGCAAGCAAAGCATCGGCCGTCAGTGCGACTTCACAGGCAAGTGGAGGCCCCCCAACACATGCCTCATCCACTGGGGTAAGCTCAAAGTCAGCTAGCCCGCTGGCAAGCCCTGCAGTAAGCCCCCCCGCCAGCCCCCCAACAAGCCCACCAACAAGCCCCCCCACAAGCCCCCCAACAAGTCCCCCAACAAGCCCCCCCGCAAGCCCCCCGGCAAGCCCCCCAGCCAGCCCCCAAGCAATGTCCCCAATGGTCTCACCAGCCACGCAGCAGTTCCTTCGCTCGAATTATTTCTGACTTTCAATAATCAGTTTGTTCAGTTTGGGCTTATCTGCTGGGTGGGTTGGGCATGCGACTGCATGGAAAGCTCACAATTCCTTGCCCACACAACTTGCTACTTACAGGTTGAGACTTGGGCTTCGGGTTTAGGATCCCAGCAATAGCCACCACCCCGTACCCTGAACGGCTTGAAATTCTACATCGTGTAATCCCAAAAGAAAACACCAGTGATTAACTCCTGCATTCCCGGCTAGCAGAAGTCACTCCCGTGGAGGACTGAATGGACGCATGGATCCAAACGTTTTGAGCCCTGCCCACATGGTAGCTTCCGCGAATAGGGGACCCTGGTACAGACCCGACACATTTTCCTTGTTACGGGTACCCTCAAACTGGGATCCCAAATTTCAGGCAACTCCCTAATCTGACTGCTTGAAGGCCTAGACCCTGAAGTACATAGATCTCGGATACTGCTTAAGGGTTTAGGGCTTTAGGGTTTAAGGTTTCGGGTTTAGGGTTTACGGCTGCTTCCGCCCCCTAGCAGTCATAGAGAGGAGTTTGACAAGGGTATTGGGTTTAGCGTCGACGGATATTACTGGAGCTGGAGTTTGGATCCTAGTGGAGTGCTCCAGGGGGTAGTATCCAATCGACTCCCCTCCTCGAAAAATAAATCACCCGCCCCTGACAGCAAATAATTTCCGAGACAGTACCAATATGCAATTGAGGCTGCGTGACACCTTTACCTAGACCTTAGAAAATCAGGAACTTCTCCCCGCGGGGTTGGGTGGGATTTACAAGGATGATCCGAGGTCTTCCTAGCGTCGCCCTTCCTCCCGCATGGGGGTTTAGGACATTTAGGAATAGAGGATGTATGTTGTGCAGTTGTGAGTTACATGCTATGTAGATGAATAATCCCGAGCAGTGCGTTCGCGCATCTAGGGAAGAAGGTACAAGCTCAGCATGGAATGTTGGGGATATCCAACTGCAAAATCGACCGCGCTCACGAAGATCGTGCCCCGTGATTCTAGGGCCGCCATGTGTACCAGGTCTTTGTGTGAGAAATCCAACGGGTCCAAGTAACTACAGTCTTCAATATTGATAGACTTCCCCGAAACTTACATGCATGGAGTATATATATATATATATTTCCTTTACCACAGCTACCGTTTTCCAAATCCTAAGTGCTCAAGTATGGCCCTCAGGGAAACCCACCTGTCAGGTTCCCGCACCCCGCAATGGTTGACGCTTGGGCAGCGAAGCTGAATTAGCAAGACTCTCAGGTTTATAATTGGGGATTAGGGTGCCGGGTGAAGGGTTTAGGGGTTTGGGGCTTAGGGTGTAGGGTTTAGGGCTTAGGGTCAAGGGGTTTAGGGCTTAGGGAGTAGGGTCTAGGGAGCAGGGATTAGGGGTTCTGCCTCGATAAATGTTTGCTGAGTACAAAAAGCACCAATAAGCAGCTAAAGTCATTTTGAAAGAGGGTTCCAGAGCAAGTTCAGGGAGCTAGGGGTTTGGTGAATAGGGTTGGGGGTTTAGGGATCAGGGTTCAGGGTCGAGGGGTTGGCTCAGGGGCTCAAGAACTTGGGTTGAGTGCATAGGTTTAGGCTCAGGAACGAATACGAGCGATGTTGTGAGGGTCCCTTTTGGGGACCGTGCAGGTTTGTGATCAGAAGCTTGCTTTTGAACTACAAACATGAGCTGCAACTTGTAAGCATATTAGACCCACGGCTGTGCAAAGCCTGAGCAGATAGAACAGCTTCGGAAGGTCAGAGGCTCTTTTCAGGAGTCCCTTACGCACCTTACTTACTTGGGTTTAGTGGGGAATAAGGGAATATTTCGTATGGGGTTCTATAGGTATTTGCCTTCTATTGCCGTATTCCCTACTAACAACCAGTAAGCTTAGGGTTTGGGGTTTATGGAGTGGAATCCCAAAAGTTTGTGCTTACCTGTTGGGCCTGTCCTGTTTGGAGGCCACCAAGCGCCGTGACAACCTCCATCCTGGTTGCACGTTCTATCTTCAGGGAGGTTTCAGGGCTTAGGGTTTACGATTTAAGGTTTAGGGTGAGCCCTGAACTGTGACCAGCATGTAAAGCGCTGGGCCTGGGAGAAGCACCGCGCGGCTATACAGCTGTACACCTCCAAGGAATGGCCTAGACACATACCTGGCGGCATACGATTCCGATCTTACGTTGCACAACACACGGGCTACTGTACTTCCCATACTCCAGAAAAAGCTCTGCCTCAAAATTGGTGTCCCTAGATACCTCCTGTGCCAAAACATCTGGATCACTTGAAAGAGACTTCCTTGCAGAACCCCATCACGAAACCCTAAACCCCGAGCCCTGAACCTTTCAACCCCGAACCTAACCTTGAAAACCCATAACGCCTAAACCCATACTCCTAAACCCTCACACCCCCCAAGCCCCCCAAGCTTCCCAAGCCCTCTGAATTAACCTTTAAACCCCTAACCCCTAAACCCTACAACCCCTTAACCCTAACCCCTAAAGCCCACCAAGCCCTCTGAATTTGAGGTCCGCCAAATCGCCCAACTCCCTGGCCCTGGTGACTGCTGGGAAAAGGCCATCACAGGGTTCAGCGCACTGGAACCCCAACAATGAACAATGTAGACCCTGTTTAATCAACCCCCTCCCCTTAGTAAGGATTGTAACAGGGATCCTAATTTTAAGGCCCTTACCAGGAGGGGGTTTATTAATAACCCCAAATAGTCGCTATACCACCCCCTACATTACCATATTACCCCTATATTACCCCTATAAGGCCCTTAAAAGAAGGAGGGGGTGTATTAATCATGGATCTACATTACCCTGAAGGAATGCCGGGTTCCCTGAGTATGGGCCTGTATGGGTTAGGGTTAAGGACTCAGGGCTTAGGGGTGTCTTTCAGATTTGAGAGGTAAGCAGGTGTCGAAGGATCCCATACTTGAGGCCCTTCCTTAAGAGGGTTGGGGTTGTTGGGATTGGGGTGGGGGGGTGTGGGGTTCAAAGCACGGAGTTTACTTGGTTCAGGGGGACTGGTAAGTAGTTAAAAACTGAGATAACTGGTTCTTTATGGTTGCCGTGTGTGTTGTTGATGGCTTTTTTGAGTGTTTTCAGTGCACATCATTTTGTTTCAGGCTTCCACCCTCCGCCACAACCGAATATAGGCCCCTTACTCAGAAACCCGTCTTCCTTATGTGTCAAAGATTCGGATTCATATAGAACAAAGGTCCTTTAATCAGAGGTCTACGAGCAGCACTGACTGAAGCTTCTGAATCGGCCCCCCTAAACTCCAAATTTTGGTTTTCTGAAATTCTCGCTGTGTAGTTCCCCTTATGCCCCCAAGAGCCCTCTTGTGAGAAGCCCCTCATCCTCTCAACGTTAAAGCTTTAATGATGAAGCCAAGGCACCCAATGCCACCAGTAGACTTACTGGTTCTTAGTAGTGCATAAGGGAATCTGTTGTAGAGGGATTCTATAGGGAGAATGGAAAAGAGCATGTGGCAACTACAATGTCAGTTTTAGTTGGGGCATATCTCGGGGTTTTAGCAGGGGCTAAAGGAAACATATTATATAGGTCAAATAACCACTTATAAAAAGCCGTATTCCCTGCTAAGAACCAGCAAGTGGAGGTGGGCTGTAGTTCCATGTATCTATGGCTGGGTCGTTGCACCCAACCGAGCGGGTTCCACTCAACTCTAGCTCAACCAATGCAGGGAACTTTGTTACCTCCAAGCGCAAAGTTTAGGTATGGTTTCAGGGACTTTTGGTGCTAAACCCAACCTGCCCTGTCATGTGACCGCTTAGCTACCCTTAGCTAAATGGAGATTGATGGAGATTAGCCTCAATTAATGGGGCAGTTGATCTTGTATACTCTCTCGTGTAAGCAACATGCCAGAAGCTTGTTTGAGGGAGGGGCAGCTGGTCCCGGCATCCGGCCCTAGCATTAATAAAGGATGTAGAAATAAGCAGGCTCCCGAATTTGGGAACATAACTGTGGTCAAATCTTAAAAGCTGAAGACGAAGTCAGCCGCTACAACCACCTCTCACCCGACTGCCGGAAAAGTAGGGAATCTCTGAATCTCGTTGACTCTTACAAGACAGGTTCGATGTTTTACGAGAAGCCAATACTTTCGGGGTGAGGGTGTAGGGGTTAGGTTTATACACTACCATGAAATCTGAAACCAGAATGCCGGTACTTTCTGTAAGCGCTGTGCCCAAGATCCTCATGAAAACCCCAAGCTGTGTCAAGTAGGGTTTGGGGTTTAGGGTTTTCATATAATGGGTTATATAGGGATTACAGGGTATATATTGGGGTTATATAGGGGTGTAATGGAAAAGAAGATGGAAACTACTATAATGGGTTATATAGGGATTATAGGGTTCAATATGAAAGTTGCA
>CAJNIZ010004125.1:0-10513 GCA_905231905.1 Symbiodinium pilosum
TGTGGGGACTATATTGGGGTTCTATGGGGATAATGGAAAAGAAAATGGAAACTACTATATTGGGGTTATATACCCATAATTTTGACAACCACCCATGTGCATGCAACTGGAAATGCCTCTGCGAGAAAAGGGGGATGGGGAGCCACAACTTTGAAAACAATTCATGCGACAGATTGGTTTGCCTGTCTGCATGGGGATTACCTCAGCGTGTCCGCACTGAAACCATGTAGGTTAGGTTGGTACTTGAAATTTATGCCTCATGCAAGCATCACACTCCCCTCCGTTCTAGCACTCAAATGTTACAACAAGCCACATTGCCACGCGTTATTGAACGTGAATCCCTTGGAAAGCGGCCCCTGAAATCCTCCCCGTCAACCTTCCTCAACGTCGGTAAAATGCAAACTTTAAAGGTTGCTTGTCGCGCATCACTGTACTTCAAACCCACCGCGCTCTACCGAACAACTACTTCCTATACTGAGCAGTAAGGAAGACAAAATCCCCTAGGCGAGCTCAGAACCTCGGTCGTAGTCCACAGATAGATTGTTGGATCCAACATGAACCAAAAACGTCTTCAACAAATCCAGCCGCATCAAATGTTAAAAGCCCTATACCATCACAGGGTCCCAATGTTCAGGGTGGTTTCCCCAAGACCTGTTGTCATGAAACAAAGAACCCTCTCCACATCCAACGTTGGAAACTATTTCATGCAGCCGGGCCACGAACGTTATATGTATTGTACCTCCAGGTGGAACTCTATTGACTCTCTGGTGATTGGCTGGGGGTCTCAAAAGATAAGGTTCCCGCACTGAGTTTATGCTTTTGCTCTTGATTAGGATAAACTGAACCATCGTGACTCAAGTTTAGGGTACAAGGTCCTAGGGCCTGGGCACAAGATTTAACTACCCGTTTTGCAGCTTACATGGCTCAAAGAAGCGCAGTGCACGATTTCGGGCGTTGATGCTTCTGATTGGGCTAAGACAGCTCAAAATGCCATGATGAAAAAATGAAGGGTATTGCCGTCCTGTATATTTTCTTAAATTAACAAAGATTGATGGGGCTCCCTGGGGGGTTCGCGGTTTGATTAAAGCACAGACAGCTGCACCTTCATCCCCATGCAAAACCAAAAAGTTTCCCTGTGTTCGACTTGTTAACTTGTTAAGCCAAGATGCCCAAACGGGTGTTCGAAATGGATTTACTGCATTCCCAAAAGGGCTCTGATTACCCGTGTTAGGACTACTTACCCAAACTGTACGAGAAGTTCCTACTACGGAGACCTTACTTGGTACCATGCAGGTGCTTTGGACCCTTTGGGCCTGGGGCTTGGGCCAGATGCAGGAACTCGATGTCTTGTCGATGAACTCTACTCCCACGTAGTTCATTTTGGTGTTTGCTTTTTTTGGGTGGGTAACGGACGACATTGTACTACCCAAAACAAGACCTACACAGCAGCCTCTGGATACTGAACAGTTCCATGAACAGAAAAGCTACCATCCCCTTGCATCCCACAGCCTGAAGGATGCACCAGTATCTAGTAAAGAAACCCTCATTTATACCATATGAGCCATTGTCTAAACTCCTAGTATCCTCCTTGATATCCCCTATAGCAGTCCCTTATATAATTCCCTATATACACCCCTTTTTGAGGAGTTTAGACTAGGGCTCATATGGGCACGTAGATTTGCTGGGAAAATCTTCGTAATCCAGACTCCTCAGACTGACGCAAACTCGTTAATATCATTCTTTCATGTGGAGGTGAAAGGTACACGGGACACTGCCCCAAAAGCAAACAAAATAATATGGCCCCTCGTTGGTAGATAGAATATGGAATTACCCAAGACCAGAAGAAGATGCGCATGCCCGCCATATTCCCCTAAACCCTAAGCTAATTACCCTTAACCCAACCTCAAACTCAAGCTTGTTCATTTTCCTGAAGATGGCTACCAACATAATGCACAAAAATTATAACCCAACAACAACGATATAGGGTTTGGGGTTTAAGGTTCAGGTTTCGTTGGACATTAGATACGATCCGCATGTATAGGAGCACGGGGCCTCCCGTAGGGGCTAGGGCTAGGGTTTGCACAAGGACTCAACCTGGACGTAAAAGGCCCAAACAATTTTTGGGTTCACTGCTGCCCTCATACCTCAAACATGAACTTGCACTGCAAATACTCCATCCCAACATCCACGGCCTTAGAATGTTTTGAAACCACAAACTCTCCAACCCTTCCAAAACAATAAACCCTGAAACCCTTAACCTCAAAGCCTAAACCCTAAACCCCTATGCCTATGCCCCTAAACCTTCATAGCCCTGCAGCCCTAGATTGCACAAATGTCTAATATATTAGGTGGGCCCCCACCCAATAAAAATGACTATAAGGATAGCAGAAATTATCTTAGGGTCCTCTTATCGTCGTAGTATATCACTATTCCAAGTGGGGGGGGCGGGGTCCTCCTAACTTCTATAACCCCAAATCCCAGAAACCATCCTTCCTGCCTTCGAGCTGTGAAGTTTGACTTCAGAGCTCTTCTAGCCGAAATGCTGCGCGGCTTTCAACATAGAGGGCCGTTAGGGACCCCTTCAACAAACTATAAAAATAGTAGGGCATGCTCCAAGGTCTAGAATAGTTTCAAGTGTGGGCTTTGCCAAAATGAAGCAGCCCCTTTGGGAGCCTTATGACGACGAAAACGCTCATACTGTGAATATATGTACCAATAGGGAATGACCCGAACATTGTATACAAGGAGGCCTAGGCTACTACAAATGATAACGCTTATGTATATAAGGCCATGTAGGCATAGGGAAACGTTTAACACTTTACAATATATTGCGTCAAATGCTCTGACCAACGTCCCTGTAAGAAAAGAAGCCGAATAACGTGTAGAGGAGTGATTTTTCAAAGTTTTCGGTAAAGAAGAGAAAATATTTTGTTGGAAGTAAGTGAAGGAATATATTACTAAGAACCAGTAAGACTTTCTGCTCTGGGGTTTCGGCAGAACAGCTTCACATGCTTCACAACAGGCAGGTTGTATGGATGATGCCGCCTCATAGCAGCCAGCATGCTGCGAAAACATGTATTCTGGCACCCACGCCTACCCGTAGTACAATTGGTTGCTGCTTGCTTGTTGCAACCATCATGAAAAAATCGGACTGAATCAGCTGTTGTCCAAATCTCGTGCTGCACGGAAATCAAGAGGACACAAAATTTCCAACCATCCATTAAACAAAACGGAAACGCAAAGCTACGGACAATTTTGGGGCCGCCCTGCCCCACCCAATCTTCCCAAGCAAGACCAGCAAGCTGACTGCAGCGTATCTGCGAGGAGCGACTTCTTCAATGAATTGTGGCCCATGTGGAAAATCGATGCGATGCGCTTTGCGCTTAACCATCTTCCCGAAATTTGCAGTCCTAACTCAAAGAACGAACCTCCAAAAGGGACCCCGCAATTATTTTGAAACCCTCATGTAGACCCTGCTCTTCTCTTCGTTCGTTGTTGTCCGTGCCGTCACAATACTTTGCATCGATGTAAGCTTTCTCAAACTAGGATGTAGGCTGGTTAGGGTCCTTGTTACAATTTGCCCCGTTGTTCTTGTTTGTGCTCTCACAATACCCGGCATCGATTTAAACTTTCCCAAGCTAGGATGTAGGCTGCTTAGGGTCCTTGACGCCATTTGCCCCATGGTTGGTTGATAATGCAATCCATTCCCAAAGGGATAAGAAAATGTTATCCGAACAGGCGTATTACAAAACACTAGTGCTTTGTGAAATCATTGCATAAAAAATCTCGCGTAGTATTCGATCATCGAATTTTCCCCTGAGCGGCAGTTTTCATGCACCCGCGATGTTACATTGTGCGTTGAAGGGACAAATTTACAAAACAATCAACGGAAACTCCATGAAACCCACGGCTTCTGCAAATGCTACGGATCAAAGCAAAAATCCTTTGGCAACTCTAGGCCCAAACCAAAGTGCCCGTTTCTGTGTTGCAAGTTTGCAGGACATGGTTGAGGTTAGTTCTTTAACAGTTCCAAAACCCTGGTATCAAAAAGGGACCCTCGGCACGAGAAAGTGCCCCTGACGGACTGCATAAAACTTGTTCTGGGGGGCTTTCAAATCATGGGTGTTGTGTTGGGGGGCCATCACTTCATCGCTGCTGTCACCCTCGCACAAATAATGCAAACTTGCCCCAGGCTGTCCTGGCTAATTACCTCCCTCCAAGCGCTAAACAAGCCGAAGAACGTGCTATAAATTGAATAGTGCTCCCACTCTGTAACCATGACATGTACGACCCTCACTAGCGGTACAGTATTACACAAAAAAAATATGGTGGGATTTTATCGGTTGGAGGCACTATGCAAACTAGAGGTACGATCAGACGGCCGGCAATGAAAACAACCTGGTGTTTATTAGGGATTGTAGGGACAGCGGAAGACCATGTGCAAATCAAATGCCAGGTGACATGTAGCGGAACCATGGGATTGCAGGCGGATGGTCGGGAATGGAAAGGAAAGTGGAAACTATAGTGCGCGAGAAGGTTTCAGGTGCTCTATCAGGAATGAAGCAAGGTATCACTACGGTAGTCACCGCAGTATCGCATCTAAGCATCCAATCCATTCTTCCATTTCCTACCAAGTGCCACGCATCAAATGCATTTTCTTCTGTGCGTCCATCGACGCTTCGTCATGCTTTCTTGTGCCGTCTGACGCGGCATTGCTCCTAGAGACATCGAGATCCTGAAGAACCCCCAAAGGGTTTTAATATTTTTAAATGAAGATTCAAGGAAGCTAATGCAACTGGACTTACAAATTAGCGACTTTCTTTAGGTCTCGGTGACTTCCCGTTAGCTGAAACCATATAACCATATACTTTGCCAGGGAGGTAAGTCAACTCTTAAATAGTCCCCCTGAAAAGGTTCGGTGGGTTCTCTATAGAGAAAATCGACAAAATTGTGTCGGTGGCTTCTCTGAGCTGTGTCAAAGGCCGTACCGACGATGCAGCTTTACTTTTCGGTTGGCCCTAGCGTCCCATAGCTTTTATATATGCCCCGTGTGTGATCCTTTTTTTCCCGGAGGGCCCCCTGGCTACTAACAAGGGACGCGTTGCCTACCTTGACGAATTGCAAGCCTTTGCTACCATGAAGCTCGAATTAAAACAAAAGCTCGCTCCGTACTGCGTCTGTACATGTGCAGCTTTCGATTCTTCCAAAAGTCACATGAGGCTCTAAAGGCGAATTCTTTTCAGCCAATTGAGTTTCACGTTTCGGCCGATTTACTGTAGCTTCACGGAAAACATGTTTGAAAACTGACAACGATCAGTATGAACCCTAGATTTAACCATGCTCCTCTAATGCCAACGTTGAATTTCTTAGCACGAAGCTGGATCTACTGCTCCTCCAATGATGCGTCATCCATCGAAGCCTGTTGCGAGATGTTCCACAGCTTCTTCATGAACGCAAGGCCTGGCAAACTTATCCCCCAAGCTAACAGGGAACCTGGCATGAACCGCCTTGTAGACTACAGTCCTTATAGGGCTCCAGGTTAATTTGGGCAGCTTGTCTAGGATACCTAGGCAGATCCTCATGGCCCCTAATCCGCTGAGCCCCCGGCTGTTTTCTTCGGCCGTCCGCCCCAGGGCCCCGAAACAAAAAACGCATAACTATGACATGTGCTCACTAGCGGCAAAGGCTCACTACGCTCGTGGTACGGCAAACTGCTGTTGCATGCGCATCGCGGTACTAAAGGATTACTCATACCAGAAAAAGTTCAAGACAGTACACTCCGCACACAAACTGAATGATAATGTGCTAGCTTCCAATTTCTTTTCAATTCCGTACTATATTGCCCTAGACCCTAAACCATGAATCTCTTAAACCCTAGTTCCCCTGCACCCTTCCAAAAACACAATAAATAGCGTCCATTTTTCCATTCCTTTTCCTATTTTTTGTACACAACCGGCCTCGCGCAAGCGAGGTTCTGCCTGTGTCGAGAAGTCGCGGGACCTCTGAATTCACTGAGCTCTGCGACTTCTTCTGGGGCGTAAGATTTCCCGTCTATGATTCAGGATTTTGGGTGAAGGTGTCAGATTTAGGCTTTGCGTTTGAGGGCTTAAGATCTGAAGCTAAAGACTTACAGCGTAAGATTTCAAGGCTGAAGGCTTAAGGCATAAAGTTTGGATTTTGGTCTGCGGTATAAAGCCCAGTGGGTTTGTGAACTTCACAAATAAACGTGTTCTGCCTTGGGCTGTAAACATGCTCCGGAGCTATGCGGTTTACGGTTTAGGAATTGACTTAGGGGTTTACGCTTCAGGGCGAGGGTTTAAGGTTTAGTTGCTCGTATGAAAGGCCAGGTTGGAATGAGTCCTTTTGAGGGTTAATGGTGTTGGGCGTAAGCTTAATAACTGGAGACAATGAGACACGATAAAATACTAGTGCGAATTTACAGGGTCTACTATAAACATACATTCTTGGTTTCAAGGTCCCAACACAGCTTGCTCTAAATGGAGGGCATTCATAGGCACCAATAAGCAATTGCTCCCATATTCTGAATATGAAAGGATGGTCGGATAGCCCCTTTGAGATGTTGCCACTCATTGTCTTAAATCAATCCTTCTAGGGATGGGCATTGTGTTTGCAACTCAATTAGCGCTTTGAAATCTGAGGGCGCAAGATTTGGCGAGTGTGGCTTTCGATGATCTGAAACCTGTGCATAAATTGGCTGCAAAAAACCGCTCAAACGCATTTTGCACAACTCTAGCCGGTCCTTGAATCCAACGGGGCTAAGGTTTAGGGATGCGGCTTTGACTCCCAGATGCCACCCTCTCCCAAACACTCGTGCCAGGAAACCCTTCAAAATTCGCGGCCAAAACTGCGTGACACGGACTTTATCCGCTGCTGGATGTACTGTAACAAAACCAGTTCTAGACCCGTGGTTGTGGTTGCCCATTTGGATCCTTGGTGCCATCAGTAATTCAGCCTGACGAAATTGATCATGTGTCGCATTCATACACGGGTGGGCGTTGAAATCTGACGCTCAAAACCCGGTCTCGACCTGAAACATCAGAAGACGCAATAAAATTGTATTCGCAATGCTGTTTGGCCAAAGGGCGAGGCAAGTGTGACCATCAAGTGGTAAATTTCCCGTTTCCACGTAGTTCTGGATGCGAGAAACACCTTTGCAGCCAAGCACTGGCAATGTATTGGCCGGTTGAATCAACCATCGTCGGGCTGAGGGGGTATACGAGCATACCATACTTATAAACCACTGGTTGTTCCAAGTCCACATCACGCTTCTGCAGGCCTTAGCACTTTTTTTCAGCTGTTTGGAGCCTTTGGGAATCAGGGAACAACTTGCGCAACCGATTTCCCAGCTATCTACTGTATTTTGAGCCTACATGCACGCCTGCATAATCGGGACCAGCAACAAAACACTGAATATTCGACACCGCGAGAAAAATTAAAACATTGCGAGCCAGTTACAACTGACCATGAAAGCCCAAGCCGCAAGCATATTTTGCCAATGAAAAGGTGTAGTTCATCGTCAGGTTGTCCTCTTGCGCCTGGATGGACATGGAGCGTGGGAAGGCGCAAGGCAAGGCGACTACAGGTTTTGAGGATTCCATAAATTATGCCTATCACAAGTTCGTTGCAATGAAAACTTTCCGTCATGGCCGCGAAACACAGCAGGATTTCAAGACCCAACGCATTGCAGAAACAAAGCCAAAATTGAGATGGCTACATGTCGATATGGACTTCTTTCCATGACAAAACAGTGGGCCCGTCGATTGGGACACGCCCAGGTTTAAAAGGTTGGCCATTGTCGGGGTTTCCCACCCGCGCCTTCTACTCCTGGTCAACCTTCGAAATTACAAACAGGAAAGTAACATCCACAGAACACCACGAAAAGTCCCGCCACTGCTTGCTCTGAAGTCGGTGAATCTGCCGATGCCTACCAAGCCCAAGACTGACCCATAAATCCTAAAAGATCTCAAGCCCAAGCCTTTGCAACATTAGCACCCACACAACCAACTTTCCGGCTCCGGAACCCAAAACCTCAACCCCCAAAAAAAGGAACCGGCCTCCTGGTATTTGTCCGAAAGTGACTCTGCTACAGGCCCCAGGATCGGCATGCAGTGTCCGTAGCCCTGCCATGTGACCAGGTGCCCCTTGGTCAGCATATTCGCTTTGTTCGAAGCAGAGGAGGCTATGGGTTTGGGATTTAAGGTTACGGATTTGTTTGCTTACTGATAGTGCTTTAAAAACGCACACTATGATATTGAATACGAGGACCTGTAAAACGTCCAGAAGTAGGTCACAAAGTCTCATGGACCCAACTAATGCAACAAGGTATTCTTTCATCTAGCTTTTGAGACGCAATAACCCTTTAGGAAAGCCTCACGTGGCTTTTGCAAGGGGTTGGTGTGATTTTTTGGCCGCCCCGCCCCCCCCAACCCCCTTGGCTGCAAGGCGCGAACAGGCCTGCTCCTGTGAAAACATGCGATTCAGCGACAGCCGATCTAAACAAACAATGCAAACCGAGGACGTGTGACCGAATACAGGTGCACCTGCACCTTGTGAGAGTTCGTGGTGCGAAGCCTGCATAAAATGTGGATATCTTTGTGCGCACATGAATTTCTTGCCCGACGGGTCCATGATGTTCGAAGTGTTTGCATTTTGCATTCTTATTGGAAATCGCGGCGTGTCCTAAAAGAGTAACGCAAACTCTGTGGCGAGTCTGTGCCCCGCAGCACTTCACAACCAAAATGCGCAAGATTGCGCTGTCTGCCCAATATGTCCTACCGCACCGCGAACGGTTGATCAAGAGGCCCTCCGACACCGTTTTGCTACCGAGGATGTGTGATCGCCTGCAACTGTACGACACAATTCAAGTACCTCAACTCAGAAGGAAAGCCCTATTCGCTGTAATCAAGGAGTACATGCCCTCAAGGATGTCAGGGTAGAAGTCAGTCTCGAATTATTGGGCTTTGTGAATCCTTTTACTCCAAACCCCTGCGCTCACTCATGCGGACGCTGTGGACAGTTTGGTGACCCTCAGTCCTGAACCTTGAAGCCAACCCACAAGCACTCAAACACATTCAAACACAAGCCTGACTCTGGACTCTGAGCATCTGAACCTCAAAGTAGAAAACAGCAGCCCAAAACCAGAAAAAGAGCCCAGCAAGCTTTCACTCTGCTTACTTGTGAGGTCTATAACCATTCAAACTGCAAAGGTCCAATCAACCTCAAGTCTGCTTTCCCCAGGCTCAGGACTTGACGTTTAGGGAAATAAGTTAGCCCAGCTCATGGAATCAAAACCACATGACTATCATCTGGCTCTTACAAGGTCCTGATGAGGTTCTGATTATGGGGGTTGGGGGTTATGTAAGCCCTATCTTCTAGCAGAGAAGGAACAGCTGGATCCCTTCAGCTTTTCCTATTCCTATGACGCTGAGGTTACTTAGAGGTCAGGGAACAGATTCCATAATGAAGGTTCGCAAAGAAGGGCTTTGATGGCATCAGGAAATAGGGGCGCGCCTGCAGACGTCTCCTATGTAACGCATGCTAGAGATCCCCAGACTCCCGTCCTGGTTCCCATATCGAATATCCCAATTTCCAGTCTAATATTCTATAGCAACTAGAATAGTTGGTTCCATTTTCTTTTCCACTATCCATCATTATCCCTATATAACCCCTATATTGCCCTAGTCCTCATGCCTGGCCATTATCTGGGATGCTTCAGGGCACCTCATTTGATGGTTTCCCGAAATTAGTGGCACCATTTGCGGGGTGCCTATAACAAGGATTGCAGTATTTTGGGATCTATTTTTGCGTCCCCCCAGTTTGGAAAACTGTCATTTGGAAAAAAAACCCTGTGATGTATTCTCTGACTCCAGGGTCGCCCAGAACCCTAAACACCCTAAACCCCCCAAACTCAGCAACTCCTGAATCCCAAACACCTGAAGCCCACGGCCTTACTACATGACATCTTAACCCATTTTGGAACAGGGGCTTTAAACAAATCAGGTCCCTTCTGTTGGGGAGCATACGGAGCGTTCTAGTAGGACCCATGCCTGGGTTGCTGTTAAGCGAACATGAATATATTAAGATTAAATACTGGGGCTTCCTCGTCATAGTAACTTACTGCAAGTTCCTTCAAAGCAACCCAGATGCCGAACAGCTCATGTGCCAGTAAACCCTTAACCCCGAACAGCTCATGTGCCAGGAAACTTGCGGAAATGCACTTCTAGCCAACTGGGCGCTAGTGTAAGCAGTATTCCTGGATCTTCATTGCAGGCTCAAGGGTTTAGGGTTTATGGCTCAAGGGTTTCAGGATTATATAGGGACTTCTACCGAATGTAAGTGGGCTGGATTGGAACTCTCAAAAGTAGGTGTGCGAAGGAATGGCTAGGGTTTAGGCTTTAGGGTAGAAGCTTTGCCTTTGGTCGGCACATTTCTCCTGTGCACCAGAAATCCACAAGAGCCAGCGCATCGTCAGCATCAGGGCCCAGCCGTTTCT